>CM056049.1:542675521-542883021 GCA_029574335.1 Rana kukunoris
GAATGTCCACGTACAGGAAAACTCCTTTAAAGTATTCTCACGCTGGTATAAGACCCCCCTGAGACTTCACAACATTTTTCCTTCTGTTTCCCCAAAGTGCTGGAGGTGTGAAGTTGAGAACGGCTCTCTACTACACATCTGGTGGTCGTGTCCCAAACTGCAATCTTTTTGAGAGGAGGTTCACCGCCTGATTCTCCACATCACCACATACGACCTTGACTTTTCACCGGCGCAGTTTCTGCTTCACCACTCTAGCACTACCTCGAAAATCTACAGACGATCTTTAGCGATGCACCTCGTTAACGCAGCGAAACTCTGTGTGCCAACAAAATGGAAGTCTACTGAACCCCCCACTCTGTCAGAGTGGTTCGGACGCGTACACAAGATGGCAGAGATGGAGCAGCTAATACACCAGGCCCACGATACACCACACAAATACACGGAAATCTGGTCTTGCTGGCTCCACTTCCTCACGACGGATGAATATAAAACAATCGCCTCTTAGACACTTTCCGAGAGCTGTGGTGAGACACTGTCCGATTATCCCTGTTGTTCCCCCACCCTCTCCCTTACACCCATTCCTTCCAGATCCCTTCCCAGACTAGCCCCTCCCCACCAATAATCATCCCGCTGACCGTGTACTGTTTCTGATCGAGATCCCACCTAGACTACCATATCCTATATACCGAATTGCCCATCACCAATCCCCCTAGCTGCCCTACACACCTACTTCCCCCCTAGGATTGCTCAACCCCATTTTCACTGCCGGACATTCTTCCTTATTTCCCCAGTCTACAATTGCAGATAACCTGACGAACCCTTTTGTTATATGCAATATCTGCCGTCCTAGACACCGGCTATTCAAACCCTTTTTCATACCCTGAAAGGTTATGTTGTTATATATTACTGCCTGCTGTTGGTACATTGGTTGAACTGTGCCCTTTTGAAGGCCTATACTGTTCTAGCCGATTGTTAACTTTGTAATGTTAGTTCAATTTACTGTTGTTAAGGTACTGCGGCTGGCCCGCAATTCTGCACCTGGACTTCAATGTACTTACTGTTAATACATTATATTTTGAAACAAAAAAAAGAAAAAAAAAAACATAAATGGCTAACACAGGTCAAGTATACTGACGCGTTTCAACCCGTTTATGGGTCTTCTTCGGAGGAGTTGGGGTGCAGCTGTAAAATAAACATAGTATATAGAAAAATAGTAATAACCTTGACAGTATTACCACCAAGTAAACAAGAGACATAGGAATATTTATATAAAGATATAATTACCCACTCTCGATGTGCAGATAGGGTTGTGTATTGAACCAGAGTAAATTCTCAGAAAGATCCCCAGATGGGTGCCACCACAAGTGGGCGGGTAAGCCCCCCAAGGAGTCACAGCAGGGGCCTACAAAGGACTCACTGGTCTGTTGGTTAGGCTCCCAGGAAATCCGGACAAGGGGGTGGGGGGAGGCAAGAGCGAACCAGCAAAGGGCAGTCGCCCCTGCACCACATATTAAGAAATATGGGTACATATTGATAACTTATCAAAAACGGAGTATAGGAGTTATTTGAGACATTGAGCATGCACATAAAACCTATATATTCACCAGTAAGCAGGGATGCAAGGGATAAATGTTAGTAATAGTATCAGCAGGTAAATGGAATTAATGAGTGGTGATGAAAAAGGTGAGGGAGCAAAAGGCAAGTGAGAAAGTGAAGTGATTACAAGTGTGATGGGAACAGGATAGGTGTAGTGTTAAAGTGACAAGGGAATGAAAGGATAAAGAATGTAGTAAGGGTGAGAAAAGGAGGGCGGTGAGGAGGTGAAGTGTGTGGAAACCAAAAAGCCGTGGGAAACTGAAGTGAAAAAGAATAGAATAAAGTTGAAGATAATAATGAATACCTGAATAGGTGTGGTAGGGTGGGATACATAAACCCCAAAATTAAATGGTGCTGCCCCAATCTGAGGAGAAAGGAACACTGGTAAATAAAAGTGATTGCAATGATAGATAACTATGTGAATGATATGTGTGGTAGAAGTTGCTATAGGTACATTTGTACATTCTTGTATTATGTCTCCATCATTCATACCTACTTCATTATATTCCACCCATTCCCTTGCTGCCTAAAAACCACAATAAATCTCCTTCATTTTTTGCAGCCTAAAATCAAACTGATAGGCTTACTCAAAATCAGGTGCACTATTTAAAATGCAGATACTCAGTTGGCATTTGTCAGTCTATGGACTGCTGCCCAGGGGTCTGCATCTTGGAATTGAACATCTAAAGGTAAAAACATTGGCCCAGATTCACAGAGCGATTACGCTGGCATAACAGGAGTAGTGATGAGCGGAATACGCCATATTCGATTTCGCGATATTTCGCGAATATTTCGAAGAATATTCGCGAATATTCGTTAATATCGAATATTCGTGATATTTTATAAAAAAAAAAAAAAAAATTGCGAATTTTCGCCAATGCGAATTTTCGCTAATGCGAATTTTCGCTAATGTGAAATTTCGCGATTTTTTTTTTTTTTTTATAAAATATCACGAATATTCAATATTTACGAATATTCGGTATATTTTATATAAAAAAAAAGCGAAATTTCACATATGCGGTTGCGAATATTCGTTAATATCGAATATTCGTGATATTTGATAAAAAAAAAAATTGCGAATTTTCGCTATTGCGAATTTTTTTGCGAAATTTGAAAAATATCGAATATTCGAAATAGCGAATATTCGCCGCGATATTCGAGATATTCGCGAATACTCGAATATGCAATATTCGTAGCGAATATTCGCAATGCGAATATTCGTGAGCAACACTAAACAGGAGATGCGCGGCAGAAGTCTAAATTTGCGCATGCGTTTCGATACTCCGCATCCCCAAAACGAGATACGCAAGAAATCTACTTTTTTTTGTCTAGCGTAATTTCGTTAGACAGGCGCATCCGTCCGTGCAAAACTGCGCTAGACACACCATTGATTTTCTATTCAAATATGCTAATGAGGGAGTTACGGGGATCCACAAAAGAACGTTGGTGCAGCGCAGGCTACGCGCTGTGCGCAACAGCTGACCGGCCTGTCTAAAATTAGACCATAGAAAAGGTGGTCTTAAATTAGACAATTCGTCTACATGTCAGATAAAGCAACACTGTTAGTGAGGAGCAGAGCAGTCACACGTGTTGCCCAACAATCTTTATGCCAACATGCCAGGGACATCCTCGCTCATAGCTATACTACTGACTTTAGACAAGCAAAAAAGGAGGAGGGCACAGAGGAGGGCACGGGAGAGGATATACCGCACCCGCATAGACCTCTTTGGCATGAGTGATTCTGAGGTGTATCGCATCTTCAGATTCACCCCTCATGCCATCCTGGAATTAACCATAACCTTGCAGGAGGACATCACCAGCCCAACACACCGCTCACATGCAGTGCAGCCACTGGTCAAGGTCATGGCAACACTCCATTTCCTTGCCAGTGGCTCTTTTCAAAGAACAAGTGGA
This sequence comes from Rana kukunoris, assembly GCA_029574335.1. Taxonomy (NCBI): domain Eukaryota; kingdom Metazoa; phylum Chordata; class Amphibia; order Anura; family Ranidae; genus Rana; species Rana kukunoris. The sequence continues at coordinate 542,679,032 of CM056049.1, forward strand.
GTGGTGGCTGGGATGTCACAATCCTCCGTGAGCAGATTTGTGCACCGGGTTGATGACATGATACTGATTTGCCTTACATAATGTTTGATGACTGTTCCTCTATCTTGACTCCATACTCCTCTGCCTCCTCTGCCTCCCACATCTGTCCCTGCCCTCTCGTTCCTCATAATTCCCTATACTCCTCATCTTGATCTACTGTTCAATCTTGCATACTCCAGGCGCCCCCTTGTGGCCAAGCTCGAGATTGACAACTCACACTTCTTCACCGCACTTTTCCCCTCTTCCCCAAACCTAACCGCTCTATCTCCCTCAACATGATCCCTTCTTCGGGAGAAGTTCACACTCTGCACGTTCCCATTATGGAACAGGAGACTCCCGACACATTTAAACAGCATAAGCCCTGCTGCCTTTAGGCTAACCCTACACCCTCCTATGCCTGCCCCTAGATCTCCCCTCTCTTTTCCTCCTCACTCTTCTTTCTCCTCCCTACCTAATTCTTTTCCTTTGGAGGCAAATAATCCCTTCTCCCTCTCCCTTTTGGACATCATGACTGCTCTCACTCTATTCCTGGGTCGCTTATATACTGTTTATAATGTTATACTTGTTTACTGAAAGTTATAGTATGTTTAGGTCTTACGAAGGTTTTGTTTATCTGTATATCTCAATAGCTCTGTGTCCCTTACCATTTACATGCCCCCACTCCCGGAATCCCACCATGCAGACTCAGCAGGCCATGATGGCTTAGAAGCCTCATCTCCCAATAGGGTCTTACTCCCCACCCTAACTCCCATATTCTCTGGAATGTCGAAACCTTTCACCTCATCGTCATACGCTAAACCATCTTAGTCCCATTGCTACGCTATCATTAACCCCGAAGCGGCTGACTGTTTGTCGATCCTCCTGACTCCATCCTCGCAAGACATACCTCCTCCCACACAGTGGTCCTCCGCAAATTCCATTACTGTCATTCCCACTGTCCCTATCACGCCACTGACATTTTCCGGACGTACCGCAACCGCGAGTACTTATAGCTTCGGATAGGTGGCAGGCTTCCACCTGTCTCCGGAACTTACCTGACACCCCACCTCCCCCCCTACTGCCAGTTAGGCGCACTCCTTTCACCCAAGGGCAGCTCACCCCCCATTACTTTAAATTAGGATACACATCACCCTCAGCGATTTCTCCTCATACCTACCTATCATCCCAACCTCTTTAATACCTCAATACCCCTACTCTCACCACAGCTCTCGGATCAACCCTACATTACGGTTTACTGCCCCTACTCCACATACAATGGTGAACACCCCCACAAACACTAACAAGACCCTTGTCAAGCTGACCTCGCTCAACATCCGGGGGCTAAACATCCCTGAACGCCGTTCCCAGCTCCTCCACACGTTACACCGCAACAAAGCTGACTTTGCCTTCCTTCAGGAAACACACTTCCGCACTGACGCCATTCCTAAACTTCACAACTATCGTTACCCATCTGCCTTCCATGCTACTAACTCTGCGTCTAAATCGAAGGGAGTCTCGATCCTTGTGGCCAAAAACTGCCCCTTTCAACACAATGACACGCTAGCAGACACAGATGGCAGGTACATTTTTCTTAAAGGGACACTATATGGCCGCACAGTGACGTTAGCCAACATCTACGCCCCCAACTCCCATCAGGTTGCCTTCTTTCGGAAAGTCACGGCCTCCCTAATTACCTTCCAGAAAGGTATGCTCATCCTTGGGGGAGACTTTAATGTCCCTCTTCATCCGCTCCAAGACACTTCTACAGGAACCTCCTACCTCACGTATGCAGCTCTCAGATCTATTAAGGCCCAACTCCAAACTCTCTCATTACATGACACCTGACGTACCCTCCACCCTGACAGTAAAGACTTTACCCATTTCTCGGCACCCCACAATAGATACTCCAGGATTGACTACCTCTTTTTATCCCAACATGACCTCCCCCTCATTCACTGCTCCTCCGTCGAGCCCATGTTTCTCTCTGACCACCATCCCGTCTCTGTCACCCTGGCCTTCCCAGAAAAATGCTCTCACTCACGATCCTGGACATTGGACCACTCTTTACTCACAGACCCGACCACCGCTCGGGACACCGAGACTAGTATCCAACAATTTTTTGAAGAAAATAAGCCCACTGACACCTCCCCGCTTGTCAACTGGGAAGCACACAAATGTGTTATTCGGGGAACACTAATAGCTGCTGCTGCCAAACGTTACCGAGAAAAACGAAAACATCTCCTAGACCTTACTACCCGGATTCAACACCTAGAAAAATCACATAAACTCTCCTAAGCCCTCATCACCCTCCAGGCCCTCACACAATCCAGAAAGGAATTACTAGACCTTCTAGGACTGGAACTTAAACGTAAATTTATACTCACCCAAAAGACTTTCTATGAATATGGCAATAAGGCAGGTAAGCTACTGGCAAGAGCCTTACAAGCCAAAAAAGCTACCACGACAATTCACTCCCTGAATGACTCAACAGGTCGCAAACTGAACTCAACCCCTGACATAGCTGAACAGTTTGTTAAGTACTACACTCAGCTCTACAACATAACTCCCACTGGGTCAACCCCTGACTCGCAATCTCCTTCCAGACAACAGGCAATCAAAGACTTTTTATCCCGATACTGCCCTACGCCCATCCCTGCTGATAGGTCTCAGAAACTAGATGCCCCACTAACTGTTGAGGAGGCAAAAATGGCTCTAAAGCAAATGAAACCTGGAAAAAGCCCCGGCCCAGACGGACTGACGGTTGGATACTATAAGACCTATCCAGACCTCCTGACTCCCCTATTCATTTCGACCTTCAATTCATTTAGTGATCCTATCACTCCCCCTAGAGACATGCTTATGGCGCATGTTGCGGTCATACCTAAACCGGGGAAAGACGCATCTGAGGTCTCAAACTACAGACCTATCTCCCTGTTGAATGTAGACCTCAAGTGGTATGCAAAAATACTTGCCAATAGACTTCTCCCCCTCCTGCCCCGAATTGTAAATTTAGACCAGGTTGGTTTTGTCCCTGGCAGAGAAGCGAGGGACAACACCCTCAAGGCCATCTCTATCCACCATTGGCTCACATCGCATCACAAACAAGGCTTCCTCCTCTCACTTGACGCTGAGAAGGCGTTCGATAGAGTGGCCTGGGATTACATGGCAGAAACCCTGCGTTTCCTAGGCCTTCCCCCGCGTATGCTGCATTTTATCCTCGCACTATACACGAATCCCACTGCTAAGGTCCGTGTCAATGGCCACCTATCGAGTGCCTTCTCCATCTCAAACGGGACCCGACAAGGATGCCCCCTCTCCCCAATAGTCTTCATCCTCACACTTGAGCCAATGTTAAGACGCCTCAGGGACAACCCAGACATCAATGAAATTGACATCAACCACCAAAACTACAAGGTAGCGGCCTTCGCCGACGATGTCCTTCTCTTCCTGTCAGAACCTCTCACGTCCATCCCGAATCTTCTTGCGGATCTCCATACCTTTAACCACCTAGCTAATTTACAAATACATTTCTCCAAATGCCCTTAACGTCAATCTCCCCTCTGATGTCTGCACGCAATGCCAAACCAATTTTCCATTCAAATGGACCGCCCGCTCGATCACATACCTAGGTATCCAACTCCCTTCCTCCCTGGACGACCTATATTGTACCAACTACATCCCATTACTCCAACTCATACTGAAAGACCTTAAACACTGGTCTATGCGGCCTTTTTCTTGGTTCGGCCGAGCGGCCGCAATCAAGATGAATATATTGCCCCGAATTCTATACCTGATGCAGACAGTCCCGATTAAGATTCCTAACGCCTTCTTCTCCACACTACGAAGAGCTTGCTCTGACTTCATATGGGATGGACTCCGACCAAGGCTTAGTCATGCTAGACTCACTATCCCTAAACTCAAGGGCGGCATTGGCCTACCAGACCTTCACAAATACCACCAGGCCTGTCACCTAGCTAGGATAGTTGACTGGAATGTGCACTTGGACACGAAGGCGTGGGTACGCCTGGAACACTCTTTCCTACCCACACCACTCTCCCAAGTTCCCTGGGTCAAATCGACGCAGAATTCCGCACCCTGTCGTACACACCCCATCATCCATCCCACGCTGAACTCCTTTCGAGACTCCTGTGCTAAACACCACATCTCTTCTGTCTTGGGACCGATGACCCCACTTAGACAAAACCCTGACTTCCGCCCGGGGCTCTCACCTGCTTTTCTGCGAGATACGTGGCCCCATCGTCATATCCGCGCTGAACATTTTTTTAACGCTGGCCAACTTATCCCTTACGAAGCGCTTGCAGCGACTATGTTGAATGGCACATTTCCCTTTTGGACCTACGTCCAACTTAGAAACTTTTTCATCCGATCCGACCAGATGCCCACCTGGTCCCGTTCACTCACACCCTTCGAAGAACTTTGTCTACATGACCCCCCTCTCACCCACTTGATCTCCTCCATTTACGCGATGCTATTTATGCACCAGAGTCCAAAACTTAATTGGGCCAGCCAAAAGTGGGAGGCTGACCTTTCCATTGACCTCACTGACAGAGAATGGGAAAACATCTATTCGTGTATACACAAGGGAACGGTGAATGTCCATGTACAGGAAAACTCCTTTAAAGTATTCTCACGCTGGTATAAGACCCCCCTGAGACTTCACAACATTTTTCCTTCTGTTTCCCCAAAGTGCTGGAGGTGTGAAGTTGAGAACGGCTCTCTACTACACATCTGGTGGTCGTGTCCCAAACTGCAATCTTTTTGAGAGGAGGTTCACCGCCTGATTCTCCACATCACCACATACGACCTTGACTTTTCACCGGCGCAGTTTCTGCTTCACCACTCTAGCACTACCTCGAAAATCTACAGACGATCTTTAGCGATGCACCTCGTTAACGCAGCGAAACTCTGTGTGCCAACAAAATGGAAGTCTACTGAACCCCCCACTCTGTCAGAGTGGTTCGGACGCGTACACAAGATGGCAGAGATGGAGCAGCTAATACACCAGGCCCACGATACACCACACAAATACACGGAAATCTGGTCTTGCTGGCTCCACTTCCTCACGACGGATGAATATAAAACAATCGCCTCTTAGACACTTTCCGAGAGCTGTGGTGAGACACTGTCCGATTATCCCTGTTGTTCCCCCACCCTCTCCCTTACACCCATTCCTTCCAGATCCCTTCCCAGACTAGCCCCTCCCCACCAATAATCATCCCGCTGACCGTGTACTGTTTCTGATCGAGATCCCACCTAGACTACCATATCCTATATACCGAATTGCCCATCACCAATCCCCCTAGCTGCCCTACACACCTACTTCCCCCCTAGGATTGCTCAACCCCATTTTCACTGCCGGACATTCTTCCTTATTTCCCCAGTCTACAATTGCAGATAACCTGACGAACCCTTTTGTTATATGCAATATCTGCCGTCCTAGACACCGGCTATTCAAACCCTTTTTCATACCCTGAAAGGTTATGTTGTTATATATTACTGCCTGCTGTTGGTACATTGGTTGAACTGTGCCCTTTTGAAGGCCTATACTGTTCTAGCCGATTGTTAACTTTGTAATGTTAGTTCAATTTACTGTTGTTAAGGTACTGCGGCTGGCCCGCAATTCTGCACCTGGACTTCAATGTACTTACTGTTAATACATTATATTTTGAAACAAAAAAAAGAAAAAAAAAAACATAAATGGCTAACACAGGTCAAGTATACTGACGCGTTTCAACCCGTTTATGGGTCTTCTTCGGAGGAGTTGGGGTGCAGCTGTAAAATAAACATAGTATATAGAAAAATAGTAATAACCTTGACAGTATTACCACCAAGTAAACAAGAGACATAGGAATATTTATATAAAGATATAATTACCCACTCTCGATGTGCAGATAGGGTTGTGTATTGAACCAGAGTAAATTCTCAGAAAGATCCCCAGATGGGTGCCACCACAAGTGGGCGGGTAAGCCCCCCAAGGAGTCACAGCAGGGGCCTACAAAGGACTCACTGGTCTGTTGGTTAGGCTCCCAGGAAATCCGGACAAGGGGGTGGGGGGAGGCAAGAGCGAACCAGCAAAGGGCAGTCGCCCCTGCACCACATATTAAGAAATATGGGTACATATTGATAACTTATCAAAAACGGAGTATAGGAGTTATTTGAGACATTGAGCATGCACATAAAACCTATATATTCACCAGTAAGCAGGGATGCAAGGGATAAATGTTAGTAATAGTATCAGCAGGTAAATGGAATTAATGAGTGGTGATGAAAAAGGTGAGGGAGCAAAAGGCAAGTGAGAAAGTGAAGTGATTACAAGTGTGATGGGAACAGGATAGGTGTAGTGTTAAAGTGACAAGGGAATGAAAGGATAAAGAATGTAGTAAGGGTGAGAAAAGGAGGGCGGTGAGGAGGTGAAGTGTGTGGAAACCAAAAAGCCGTGGGAAACTGAAGTGAAAAAGAATAGAATAAAGTTGAAGATAATAATGAATACCTGAATAGGTGTGGTAGGGTGGGATACATAAACCCCAAAATTAAATGGTGCTGCCCCAATCTGAGGAGAAAGGAACACTGGTAAATAAAAGTGATTGCAATGATAGATAACTATGTGAATGATATGTGTGGTAGAAGTTGCTATAGGTACATTTGTACATTCTTGTATTATGTCTCCATCATTCATACCTACTTCATTATATTCCACCCATTCCCTTGCTGCCTAAAAACCACAATAAATCTCCTTCATTTTTTGCAGCCTAAAATCAAACTGATAGGCTTACTCAAAATCAGGTGCACTATTTAAAATGCAGATACTCAGTTGGCATTTGTCAGTCTATGGACTGCTGCCCAGGGGTCTGCATCTTGGAATTGAACATCTAAAGGTAAAAACATTGGCCCAGATTCACAGAGCGATTACGCTGGCATAACAGGAGTAGTGATGAGCGGAATACGCCATATTCGATTTCGCGATATTTCGCGAATATTTCGAAGAATATTCGCGAATATTCGTTAATATCGAATATTCGTGATATTTTATAAAAAAAAAAAAAAAAATTGCGAATTTTCGCCAATGCGAATTTTCGCTAATGCGAATTTTCGCTAATGTGAAATTTCGCGATTTTTTTTTTTTTTTATAAAATATCACGAATATTCAATATTTACGAATATTCGGTATATTTTATATAAAAAAAAAGCGAAATTTCACATATGCGGTTGCGAATATTCGTTAATATCGAATATTCGTGATATTTGATAAAAAAAAAAATTGCGAATATGCAATATTCGTAGCGAATATTCGCAATGCGAATATTCGTGAGCAACACTAAACAGGAGATGCGCGGCAGAAGTCTAAATTTGCGCATGCGTTTCGATACTCCGCATCCCCAAAACGAGATACGCAAGAAATCTACTTTTTTTTGTCTAGCGTAATTTCGTTAGACAGGCGCATCCGTCCGTGCAAAACTGCGCTAGACACACCATTGATTTTCTATTCAAATATGCTAATGAGGGAGTTACGGGGATCCACAAAAGAACGTTGGTGCAGCGCAGGCTACGCGCTGTGCGCAACAGCTGACCGGCCTGTCTAAAATTAGACCATAGAAAAGGTGGTCTTAAATTAGACAATTCGTCTACATGTCAGATAAAGCAACACTGTTAGTGAGGAGCAGAGCAGTCACACGTGTTGCCCAACAATCTTTATGCCAACATGCCAGGGACATCCTCGCTCATAGCTATACTACTGACTTTAGACAAGCAAAAAAGGAGGAGGGCACAGAGGAGGGCACGGGAGAGGATATACCGCACCCGCATAGACCTCTTTGGCATGAGTGATTCTGAGGTGTATCGCATCTTCAGATTCACCCCTCATGCCATCCTGGAATTAACCATAACCTTGCAGGAGGACATCACCAGCCCAACACACCGCTCACATGCAGTGCAGCCACTGGTCAAGGTCATGGCAACACTCCATTTCCTTGCCAGTGGCTCTTTTCAAAGAACAAGTGGAGTGGTGGCTGGGATGTCACAATCCTCCGTGAGCAGATTTGTGCACCGGGTTGTCCCTGCAATCCTCAGACGCATGGCCAACCAAATCATCAAACCCACCACTGAGGACCTGCGGCTGAAGGCAATGACAGATTTCTACAGAATTGCCAGATTCCCACGCACCATGGGGGCCATTGATTGCACACATGTGGCACTCCAGCCCCCCATGAGACAGAGCACATATACCGCAATCGGAAGCATTGGCACTCCATCAACGTACAGGTGATAGTCGATGCCCAAGGCCTCATATGGCACTTCCGTGCCAAACACCCCGGATCCAGCTATGACAGCTACATATACAATCAGAGCCCCATCCGAATAGAAATCGAACAGAACGTGTATGGGGACACCTGGCTGGTTGGTGAGTGACATGGGTGGCAGGCATGACTGTCCCCCCCCATGATGCACACATCACAAGGGGCACATGCATGACTAACATCCTCCTGTGTTTTTCCTTACAGGTGACTCTGCATATGCACTGGGACCCCATCTCATGACTCCAATCCGGAACCCCCAAACCCCAGGAGAGGAAAGATACAATGAAGCCCACGCCCAAACACGTGCAGTGGTGGAGCGCACCTTTGGCCTCCTGAAGTCACTTTTCTGATGCCTGGATAAGTCTGGGGGGACCCTGTTGTATTCCCCCAACTTTGTGTGCCAGATCATTGGTGCATGTTGCATGCTGCACGACTTCGCAGTGAGAAAGGGCCTGCAGATTGACCTACGTGATGACCTGACCCCTGAACCAGACAATCCCCCCCTAACCGAGGTTACCCCGTCTTCTGAGGGAAGAGCAGCCAGGAGACAGCTCACATTAGGCATCTTTGCACGTTAAACACACACATTAATCATGGCACAATGAGAATGCATGCATGCACACCACTGTGGTCCCTAGCACAGACACATCACAACCTCACCTAATTGGATTAGCACAAGCCCACCATGCTGGACTTGTGAGCAGCAACGCCACACCACGGCTCCAATTATGTCACTGTACATTCATACACCATTCACACGGACCTGGGAATCACTTCTCCCTGGTCCTGGGGAACCCTTCTCCACCAAAACTGAGGGTGACACCCCTTTGCCGGCAGGAATATCACCCCCACATTCCAAAAACATTCACATCACAAAAAAAAATTTCCAGCAAAAAAAAAAAAAAGGGGAAAACAAATTAATGCCGTTGCCGTGAGCCACGCCTGGGGCGCCCACGGCCACGGCCCCGGCTCCTTTAGGGGAGACTCAAGGGGAGGGGGGAAATCCAGGGAAGGAGGAGCAGCCCCTGGTCTCTGCCCACCTGGCGGCCTGCCCTCCAAGGCCACGGCAATTCTGTTCAGGCCAGCACCTAGTGTTGCCGTGTTGTCCTGGATAGCCTGGGTGAGGGCCCTCACATCCTGCCCAACGTCTGCTGTTGTAGTCTGCAGTGCGTTTAGGCAGTTTGTAAGAGCCCGGGAGTGGCAGTCCAGGTCCCCAAGCGTATCCTTTATGGAGGACAGGCTCTCCTCCCTCCGCCCCAAGGTCTGGCTGACCTGTCCCAGATGGCGGGTCTGAAGGGCCTGGTCCCTTCTCAGATTGGCGGGCAGAAGCTCGGCCACCCCCCTGGTCTTCTGGGACGACTTCCTGCCTCCAGCTGAGGCTTGTGGCCGGGGAGAAGGGGAGGCCCTTGGGAGAGGAGCCCTGTTGGGGGGGAGTGGGAGGGGCTAGCCCTTATGGACATGACATCCTCCTCCTCCTCAAACTCCTCCTCCTCAACCTCCTCCTCTTCAACCTCCTCCGAGGACTCCGGCCTTGTCGGGGGGTCCTTATCAGGCTGGGATGGTGCGGTCAGCCCAGATGGCCCAGCACCCTCCTGCTCATCTGTGGATGACACAAAACATTCACAGGTTGGAGGATCCACACACTTGCCACATATTCCTTTTCACCCCCTCCCCCACACATGCTACACACCTGTTTTGGAAAAAAAACCTTACCTGGCATCACGCCTTCATGACTTGAGTCATAGCCGGGCAGGCCCTCCACCTGTTGTCTATGAAAGGTCTGGGCCACTGCACGCTCCTCCGCTGTCAGCCTAACAGGGCATGGTGGGCCCCCTCCTGTGCCCCTGGCATGGGCTAACATTTTGGCCAGCTTCTTTCTGACCAGACGCCAGAGGTCATTGATCTTCTTTTCAATCCCCGACCGTGTCCGGGTCTCCCCCCCCGATGCATTCACCTCATCAGTAATGTTCTGCAAGATATCACGCCTCCTGGCTGGGGTGGTGTTGGCACTCTCCGGGCCGTGGAGGAAACGCCCATATTGGGAAATGGCCCGGGCAAGAATTTGTTTCTCCCCCAAAGTAAAATTTAACTTCCTCTTTCTCTCCGTCATACTCATACAAAAACTCTCTCCCAAACAGTCAGCAAAAATCACTCACAAAAACAAGCAGCAAAAATCACTCACAAAAACAAGCTGGAAAAATCACTCACAAAAACAAGCAGGAAAAATCAAGCAAGAAAACAAACGAACAAAAAACTATCAATTAAAAACTCTCACAAGCAGTCACCAAAAATCACTTACAAATATCTTTTAACAAACACTAGATCACACAGTCCACAAATATCACAAAGACAAACCACAACGCAACTAACAACAGAACAAAAGCACCTTGCTGTATAGGGAGGGATACAAAGGGATGTACTTTTGCAAAGGAAGTGCGTTTCTGTCTGTCTATTTATGCTGTCTGCGTAGTTCATGATTTTGCCCTAGTCCACTTCCAATTTCACTGATTGCGCTGTTCCCGAGTTGGGAGCATGCACACAGAGGTGCTGACATGGTCTGCTTCAAGTGCGCATGCGTGAGCCGGCCGGCCCTTCATTTGCATGGGGTCACGGCTCATTTCAATGTAACACGCCCACGTCCTTCCCAATTTGTATTACTCCGCCTTGCGCCTCAGAAATAACATTGCGCAGGCGCAAATTTCTGCGTAAAACCGACGAGAATAGGGTAATTGCGCCGCTACATTGCGCCAGTCTAACGTAAAGGCGGTGCGCTACGCCGGTCCAATAATGCGCATATGTACCTGAATCTGGCCCATTGAATCTACACAGGCAAACTAGGGATAAATATTCCCCTATTTTTCTGCCAAATTGTTATATTTTTCTATGTCATATGCAGGAGTAATTGTATTTGTCCTTTCCTTATGATTTTTCTAAATAGTACATCTTGGCTGCTAAATCTCAATCAGGAGTCTTCTCTGGATGTGCTTTAGTGATCGGCTTTGGACACATATTTGCCCATTCTCTATCTCTGTGGACCTTCCAACCAGCCTGTATTCCCCCTACTGTTGTTTTTATCTTGTTACGATTTATAATGAATTCCATTTATGTAAGTATCATTAACCTTGATACAGAATATAGTAAAAGTGTAATTGTTAGCACTTTCCTATAAATTGTACAAAAATATTACTATATTTATATTACAGATAAGGATCAAATCACCCAAATCTAAATCTCCCCTGACAAAGGAATATTATATATCAATTTGAATTTCAGAAACATGTTGTGATGTATGCTGTAAATCTATCTGTCGGACCTCAATTCTGCTTAGGCAGTGGATTGTGAGCCCAGGGTTGATACATTTACCTTGTATACAATTGATTTATTGATGTGTTTTAAAGTGAATTTTGTATTTTATATTTATCATTATTTTTTCTATAATTAATAAAGTTGGCACTTATGTGCGTTTTTTTATATCGTTTTTTCTACTCTTCATACTTATCTGCCTAAAAAGTCCTAAGGGGCAACCTCTCGTGCACCGGTTGCATATTTCCTTCATGTAGTAGAAAATACGCATTTGTTTTTCTGTTAGGCCCCATACACACGAGCGGACAGATTTGTTCAAATCTGTCCGTCCGACAGATTTGAACAAATCTGTCTGCTGGGATTTTGGTTTGCTCGCGTGTACACACGAGCAAACCAAAATCCCCGCCAGCAGAGAGCGCGCTGACGTGTCGGTGACGTGGCAGTGACGTTGACGCCGCCACGTCACCGCACCAGGAAGTAAAACACTTCCGCGCATGCACCGAATCCATTCGGCGGCGGTGCGGTGGCGGTGCGGGACGACATGTCTGCTGGTAAGTGTACTAACCAGCAGACATGTCGGGCGGACAGATTCCCACCCGATAGATTTCAAAGCATGCTTTGAAATCTGTCGGGTGGACAAATCTGTCTGCTCGGCCGTACACACGTTTCCAGCGGACAGATTTGATCGTGTGTACGAGGCCTAAGATGTATCTCCACCAGTAAAGGTAGTTGGTGTTTGATCTCCTATTGCATCATCAGTGACTCTCTCTCCTGTTAATACAATTGTTAAGCCCTGTACACACAGGTCAGAATCTCGTCAGGAAAAAAAAAAAAACATTGTTTTTCCTGACGAGATTCTTGGCAAGAATCTCTTGCCGCCCAAATGTACAGACACTTCATAAAAAAGAACCGTGGTTCTTTTGAATGCAAGAACTCAGTGACATCATTGCGTACGATGAGCATGCGCTTGTCACATTCAATGCCGTTGCCACTATCTTACTGCACCCTACCTATGCCTAGGAAGCTAGCACGCATGCGTCAAAGTCCTTTGAGTATGCACTGGTTTCCACGGCGACAGGTAAGTATACACACTCTCGGGTTTCTCGGCAGGAAAACACTGCAGAGAATCACGACGAGAAAATAGAGAGCAGGTTCTCCATTTTTCTCGTTGAGATTTTAGGCAGTTTTCTTGACGAGAAACCCGAAAGCCTCGTACACACGCTCGGTATACTCGGCAAGAAAGCTCTGCCAGCAGTTTTCTTGCTGGTTCTTGCCGAGTAAACCGAGCGTGTGTATGAGGCTTAAGAGACAGAATTTGAACATGTTCCTGATTGCCCTTTATGTTGTGTATTTCCCATGAATTATTGTGGAAATACAGTAAGAGTACAATGCTTTAAAATGTAAATGATAGCATAGTAAATCATCTGCAGGAAAATTGTCATGGCTCCAAAAAAACTTGCTTTCATGGCTGGACTAGGCTTAGGAGTAATGTTCTTCTCTGGGTCACAGTGAGTTAAAGGCATAACAAGAAAAAACAGTTAGGAGGAGCAATTTTCAACTAAAAACCCAAATCCTGAATGATTAGATCTTACAAACTGAGCTGTAATTGTACAAAATATCACACCAGTTTCGGTAAGTTAATTGAATTTACATATTAATTAAAGGTATTAAAAAAAAATATAAAAACATTTCAAACATATACTTAACTATTCTCAGCTTGCTCTTGTCTGGTCACATGGTCCAGCCCCCTTATGTCAGTCAGTGGTGGGTGTAGGATAAAGGAAAGACCACTGACAATGGATGGGTCATGGGAGCCTTTGGGTGACTTTACTGCTTCAAGGTATTCTATGCTGTTAAGCACAATCTCCTCTCCCCTACAGCCACCTCTGGATGACACAGGGGATCACAGGAACAATACCAGAGCAGGTTTATAATAGGTATGTATATACATCTTACTTATACAGATTAGTCAGAATACATGTTATGGAGGAGCATTTTTAAATATAGTTAGTTTTACCTGAAATTCTGCAATACATATACATGTGTTAACTTGTGTATTACATTATCAAAACTCATATTTTCATTAAATAATATCAGATTTTTTTCATGAAAGTGTATGAAAATGTCTTCTATGTTTTTACTAGATTTTGTTTTAAATTATGCAAAAAAAATTGTAATCATGTATAACAGTGTGTTAATATTCAAATTGCAATGCAATGCTTAAAAATAGTGATGTCCAAAAAAATTGCAATAGATGCACACAGGCATTCATAATAACAGTTAAACATTTACACGTTTCAGCCCAGGACTTACTGATGAACAAGACATTTTACAGATCAATTCCTGTTAATTCACAAACATAAGTTATAGTAATGACTTTATTTAAAGCAATTATGCATTTTAAATGTTTCACTTGAAGCCTACTCACCACATACTTTTTTTTTCCATTTGTACATGTCCCCCTAGACAATGCCTATAATTACCCGGGATACAATACCTTTCTCAATATGGCAGTTGTTGACTCATTATGCTCATTATGAGGGGCTTCCACCATCCCTGTGCTGTCCTGACTTCTTCGTGGGGCTCTGCCCCTGCTGTGCTTATTATGAAGGGCTCTCACCAGCTCTGTGCTGTGCTCATTATGAGGGGCTCCCAACATCCCTGTGCTGTGCTGACTATCTCCTGGGGCTGTGCCCCCTACTGTGCTCATCATGAGGGGCTTCCACCATCCCTGTTCAGTTCTTATTTTGAGGGGCTCCCACCATCCCTGTGCTGTGCTGACTTTCTCCTGGGGCTGTACCCCTTGCTGTGCTCATTATGAGGGACTTCCACCATCCCTGTTCTGTGCTGACTTCCTCCTGGGGCTGTGCCCCTGCTGTGCTCATTATGAGGGTCTCTCACCATCCATGTGCTGTGTTTATTATGAGGGGCTCCCACCACCGTTGTGCTGTGCTGACTACCTCCTGGGGCTGTGCTCCTACTGTGCTCATCATGAGGGGCTCCCACCATCCCTGTTCTGTACTTATTTTGAGGGGCTCCCACCATCCCTGTGCTGTGCTGACTTCCTCCTGGGACTGTACCCCCTGCTGTGCTCATTATGAGGGGCTTCCACTATCCCTGTGCTGTGCTGACTTCCTCCTGGGGCTGTACCCCCTGCTGTGCTCATTATGAGGGGCTTCCACCATCCCTGTGCTGTTCTGACTTCCTCCTGGGAGTTTGCCCATGCTGTGCTCATTATGAGGAGCTCCCACCTTCCCTGTGATGTGTTTACTTTTTCCTGGGGCTGTGCCCCTGCTGTGCTCATTATGAGGGGCTCCCACCATCCCTGTGCTGTGCTGACATCCTCCTGGGGCTGTACCCCTGCTGTGCTCATTAAGAGAGGCTCCCAGCATCCCTGTGTTGTGCTGACTTCCTCCTGGGGCTGTACCCCTACTATGCTCATTATGAGGGGCTCCCACCATCCCTGTGCTGTGCTCATTATGAGGGTCTCCCACCATCCCTGTGTTGTGCTGACTTCCTCCTGGGGCTGCGCCCCTGCTGTGCTCATTATGAGGAGCTTCCACCATCCCTGTGCTGTGCTCATTTTGAGGGGCTCCCACCATCCCTGTGCTGTGCTGTTCATCATAACAAATAATTGCAATTATTATGACAATAATAAAAGGATAGTAAAGAGCATTCTTATTTTGTCTGATTCTGAATCTCTCATTGGCTACCAGTACCAGTCTCCCACACCCATATTAACCACTTGTCCACCGCCCATCATCAAATGACGGTGGGCGGAGGACTCCATTATCCTGACATCACATCATATGACGTGATGTCTTTTTAAAGCCGCCGGGCACACGCGATTGCCCAGTAACTGAGCGGGGACGTGGAGCTCTGTGTGTAAACACAGAGCTGCACGTCCCTGTCAGGGAGAGAGGAGACAGATTGTGTTCCTTGTACATAGGGACACAATCGGTCACCTCCCCCAGTCACCCCCCCTCCCCCTACAGTTAGAACACTCATAGGACACACATTTAACCCCTTCCCCGCCCCCTAGTGGTTAACCCCTTCACTGCCAGTCACATTTATACAGTAATCAATGCATATTTATAGCATTGTTCACTGTATAAATGTAAATGGTCCCAAAAATTTCAGAAAAGTGTCCAAAGTGTCCGCCATAACGTCGCAGTCCCAATAAAAAAATCGCAGATCGCCGCCATTAATAGTAAAAAAAATAAATAAAAAAAATGCCATAAACTATCCCCTATTTTGTAAACGCTATAAATTTTGCACAAACCAATCGATAAACGCTTACTGCATTTTTTTTTTTACCAAAAATATGTAGAAGAATACGTATCGGTCTAAACTGAGGAAAAAAATATTTTTTTATATATTTTTTGGGGATATTTATTATAGCAAAAAGTAAAAAATATTGCATTTTTTTCAAAATTGACGCTCTATTTTTGTTTATAGCGCAAAAAATAAAAACCGCAGAGGCGATCAAATACCACCAAAAGAAAGCTCTATTTGTTGGAAAAAAAGGACGCCAATTTTGTTTGGGAGATACGTCGCACGACCGCGCAATTGTCAGTTAAAGCGACTCAGTACCGGAAGCTTAAATTTTGTCTGGGCAGGAAGGGGGTGTAGGTGCACAGTAGGCAAGTGGTTAAAGGTAATTTTCACAACCCTCACTCAGCAGCAGAAGAAAAACTCTGATTGGTCAACAAAACACCAGTCACGTTTCCGTTGTAACAACATTTGGATCCGAAATTCATCAACGAAATTTCGGATTTCGTAAAATTCGGAAGCATAGCAATTCGGATTTCGGATGCTTCCCAATGTATGAATTTTCGGAAACTTATTTGGATTTTTCGATTTGTACGAAACAACCTGCACATGTCTAGCTCCCCATGCCCTTTGTTTGAAAATCTCTAGGGCCGCGTACACACGATCGAACATGTCCGCTGAAACTGGTCCGCAGACCAGTTTCAGCGGACATGTTCGATCGTGTGTACGGCCTATCAGACCGTTTTCCAGTAGACAAAAGTTTCCAAACATGCTTAGAAACCTGTCCGCTGGAAACCTGTCCGTTGGACATGTTCGATGGTTAGTACACGAAATCATCGGACCAAAATCCCGCGCATGCTCAGAATCAAGTCGACGCATGCTTGGAAGCATTGAACTTTGTTTTTCATCACGTTGTTGTGTTCTACGTCACCGCGTTCGGGTCCGAGGGGTTTTTGGTCCGATGGTGTGTACGCACATCAGACCAACAGACCACTTCAGCCTTGTCCGATGAAAACGCTCCGTCGGACATGTTTCCTCGGACATGTCTGATCGCGTGTACAGGGCCTAATATGTTAGTATGTTAGCATTAACTATGAAAATGGCTCAATGTGTTGTTATACAGTAAATGTAATTCCTATTAATTTGAATAGAGTTTGGATTAACATTTGAACTTAGGAGTAATTTGTCAAACGTTCCCCAAACCAAACATAGGTACATTCGACTCATCACAAAAAGATTTATAAGCTTCCTATTAAAATATTAGATACAATATTAAAAACATATTTGGAAAACATTCCTGAATGTGTTTTAAAACAATACTTCAATCTGTATTTTATTTTTGTTTTAATTCCCTGCATAATAAAGGCTCTGCTATACTGTATGTCAATCTAGAGTTTCCTGATAGGAGAGAGAAAATTGATGACATCAGTGTTTTGTTGCCCCTTCACCGTGGGGGGTCCTTGACTAAGATTCATTGCTTTACACTACTTTTGCAGGGAAGAACAGTAAGACCAGAGACCTGCTTATGCTGTCTGTAATGTGACTGTAACACAATGTGACTGTAACATAGTCCCGTCTGTAGACATCCCCTGGTTGTGTTGCGTTACTAGGGGCAACAGCTGACATTCTCACTCTCCCTTTACTATTGTCAAACAGAAGTTTAAAAGAAAGTTAAACAATTCTGCAATGCAGTGTGTAATGTCCATGCCATACAGAGTGCTGGACATATTTGTAATGCATGAGAGCAATTGCTCGCCGTGGTTGCCACGGGTACCAGCACATGTTTTTTTCAGTCACTGAGTTGCAGGGCTAAGCACAAGAAGCCGTCCCAGAGCTGGTTGAAGTAACTGAGTAGTGGGAAGTAGGGATGTGCCGAACACCCCCGCGTTCGGTTTGCACCAGAACCGGCGAACGGACCGAACGTTTTCGCGAACATTTAGAACCCCATTGAAGTCTATGGGACTCGAACGTTCAAATTCAAAAGGGCTAATTTTAAACCTAATCGCAAGTCATTGTCGTAAAACGTCTTTGAGAACCCGGGTCTTGCTCCAGGGAACATGTATTAATGGAAAAAAGTTTTAAAAACGGTAATTTTTTCAGGAGCAAAACATTTTTTTTCCATGGGATACATGTTCCTTCGGGCAAGACCCGGGTTCTCAAAGACGTTTTCACAGGCAAACTATAGACACCCAGCAGGTACAATATTTTTTTTTTTTTTTTAAGCATCATTAAGCATCATTAAAATCAATCCAGGAGCAGTGATTTTAATGATGCTTAAATAAAAAAAAAATAATATTTGAAAAATTCCTTTAAATATTGTACCTGCTGGGTGTCTATACCTGTGATAACATCTTTAAATAGCACAATCACCTGCCTGCCAGTAAATTAGGAAGAACTGATCTAGCTAAGCTATACAGTGTACAAATATATGTACAACTCCTGGGATGTATATATATCCTCTTCACACTGTAAATTTAACTAAACTGACTAGCCTGCCTGCTCTATTTATCTATCTAGTAATAAATACACTGTCTCTCTCTCTCTATAGGACTGATCTCTTTAACAACGCCGCAACACACTACACAAGGCCGCCTTGCAGGCAGCCTTTTATGGTGTGGGGCGTGTACTAAACCCCCTGAGCCATAATTGGCCAAAACCACCCTGGCTTTGGCCAATTATGGCTCTCCGTTTTTTGCGTGCTGTGATTGGCCAAGCATGCGGGTCATAGTGCATGCTTGGCCAATCATCAGCGCACAATGCCGCAGTGAATTATGGGCCGTGATGCGTCACTCGAATTTGGCGCCAACGACCCGTTTTGTTCGAATTTTGACGAACGTACTAACAGACGATGTTCGAGTCGAACATATGTTTGAATTGAATGCGGAGCTCATCCCTAGTGGGAAGTAATAATAATGACAATCCCGGACGGTTGCTATGGGAAAACACACTTGTAAAAAGTTGATTTTTAGGTAACAGTAAAAGTAACTAGATCGATTTAGTAATATTTTGAGTAAACCATTTCACGCCTATCAATTTCAACTATGTATTAAGCTGTTATTCTATAGTCCTTGCTTTGAGTATAAAAAAGTGATACATTTTGGGCCAGATTCAGGTAGATGGGCGCTTCTTTACTTTGGAGTAACGTTTCTCATTTACGTTACTCTGCCGACACTTTCGGCGCAAGTACTGTTATTCACATAGCAGTTGCGCGTAAACTTGCGCCAGAGTAACGATAATGCGCTGGCGTAACCCGACGCAAGTGGAAGTGGGTGTGATCATATGTAAATGATGGGCGGAGCCCAGCGCAGAGGCTCACGTTCAGCGCATCATCCACGGAGCATGCGCAGTAAGTGAGGCTTCACTCGGCCCCCTTGTGCGCATGCTCACAACTTCCGTCGGCACCACTTCACGGGAAACTTCAGCGCAATGCGTTCCGTTGGGCGTTTAAATGCGCCCGTAGATGCGCCATTCCGGCACTAAAGTATATCCTCTTCCCCCTCCCCGCAGTGAAGTTACTTTTGTTCTGAGATGGCTGCTCCCGTTCCCCGCAAACACTCAGGAGAAAGCTGAACTCTAAAGGCCAGGAGCTGTCAGCCGTCATCTCGGCTATGGAGACCTATGATGTCTTCCTCCATGGCTGTAAAAGTTGACAGACAAGCATGGACAGAGGTGTTGTCCTGCAAGTGGGGGTGCTCAGGTAGCTCTTATCGTCGGTAACGCTGCTGTAGCTGCTCTCCTGCTGACCTGTGGCCGTCTGGAGTAAAGATAAAGCAGCTATTTGTAGAAATAACTTTGCGCCGGACGGACGAGATACGCGCGGCGCATGTAGCCAGCGTATGGTGCTAATGCGTTCGCGAATCGGGAATTCTCTCTCATTTGCATATTTGCAGGGGAAATCAATAGGCGCGACTGATGCGCCAAACGAAATTATGCGCTGACGAGACTCTGGCGTCGGAAAGTTAAGCCGATCGGAAATGGCCCGTTTTCTGTCGCATCTAGTTTGGTGGGTACGGCCACATAGAAACGACGGCGCATATTCACAGTTACGCGGCGCATATCGAATTACTCCAGCGCAAGTCTTGCTGAATCTGGCCCTATATATATAGTGGATACATCATACTCAACAACATGGCCGTGGTATAACAAGCTTGCTAAGCAATATCTGTGTAATCTTCTGATCTGCTTTTCTTGCCATTTATTTGACCCCCCACCTGTGATTTGGTTATTTTGTTTTTTTAACACAAAAATATGCTGGCATGGGCAATTCCCTCTTCTAACACCTAACTGTGGTTTTATGTTCACTGAGACTATTTTTTGATTCAGTGTGGAATCTCATTTATTATACATAACGCCACAAGGATGCTTGAAGACAAAACTGGAATTGCACATACTTTAAATATTGTATATTTCAGCCATGAAAGAGTGAGAAAAATATAAATTCACCATTTCAGATCATGCAATGTTGTACAGACAAACACACTCAGGATGAAATAAAGAAGAAAACATTTCTCTCATTTATGCTGTCCCAAAACTTGAATTTATTAGAATCAGTACAGTATAAAGACGAAGTCCACATTTAGTAACACCTGTGTTTATGGTGTAACATGTTACTGTTCACCTCTCTCCACACTTCTCAACCCCCCCCCCCCTTATGACAGCAGGTGGGAGATATTCTGGCCGCACCATCTGTCACAATGTAAAAACAGTGCAAGTGTGTAGGGCTCCACTCACACAGCCACATCCTTCATTTACACAGATCTGTGAATGAATGAACTACAAGTCCCATCTGCCATCAGGGCAGACAGCTTACAGTTCTCAATGAACTGTGAGGGTTCTGATGAACACCCTGAGGCCTCGTACACGCGACCGGTTTCCTCAGCAGAATCCATCAAGGAACTCGGTGGGAGAGCTTTTTTGCCAAGGAAACCGGTTGTGTGTATGTTTTTCATCGAAGAAACTGTCGAGGAACTCGACGAGCAAAAAAGAGAGCAAGTTCTCTTTATCCTCGACGGGAGTCTAAATTGGCTCGTCGTGTTCCTCGTCGGGCTGCTTTTCGACGAGAAACTCGAACATGTGTATGCTAAAAAGCCTGTGCACCTTTGGTAAAAGTAGCGTTTGTAATGGAAATAGCACATTTATGGTTGGAGCCCTACGGCCGATACGGACATGGACACAGACTAACTAGGACTCACAACATATAATGGGCCTGAAGTGTGCGCTGGCCTTAATGGACGGTAAGCCAAAATAAGGGGGCATACCCTGTTAAATGATGGATGTTGGAGAGAAATGATGCTGGGCATTCCTGTGAAATGGGATGGGGTGGTGGGCGAAGTGCGCCGGAAGCCTGTGTAGAAAGCAGGAAACCGACGGGGCCCGGAAGCAGGCGAGGGGTTTATATAGCCTGCCGGGCTCCTCCCATAAACACAGGCCGCTGCTCGGCCTTTTAACTTATGGTTGGAGCCCTACGGCCGATACGGACATGGACACAGACTAACTAGGACTCACAACATATAATGGGCCTGAAGTGTGCGCTGGCCTTAATGGACGGTACGCCAAAATAAGGGGGCAAAGACATTCAGGTAGGGTACAGTTTTATTAAGTCAGAAGATTAATGAGCCAGTTTGGCGAAGGCTTGAGCCATCTCTGCCTGAGGGTCAGGAATGTACCGGGCGAAGCAGGCAGACTTCCACCTACCTAGCTTCCTAATGATATGGTCGGGGACCCCGTGTCGCGAGGCGGCTGAGGCTGCTCCGATACGAAAGGAGTGGCCCGAATACTGGGTAGGATTGAGGTGCAGACCCCGTAAGAGGATCCTCACGTGTCTAATGAACTGACTGGTGTTGAGGGGTTTGTCCGGAAAAGGGAGTAGAGGAGCAGAGTCTGATTGGGCTGGCAAAAGTAACAGTAGGCGGTCCAACACGGTCACTGGGCACCAGGCGTTACCCGTCTTGTAAATGGTGATATCTAAGCCTGGGCCTGATTGCTGTGATTTGGAGGTAGTGAGGTGGAGCTTGAAGCGGTCTTGATGGCGGACCAAGTGTCGTCTGCACAGGACTTGGCCGGCAGGGCTGTTGACGGTAAACTCGCTCGGTCAGAGGAAGCCATAATACGCTAGGTAGATGGCTGCTTGTATGACCAAGCTAGGTAGGAGGCCGAACGGAGATGTTGCAAGGATGGCGGATAGATTTCTGAATATGGTGCTGGTTATGGGCATGCGTTTGGCGTTGACGGGTGGTTGTAGCTTCTGGACTGCGCGTAGGGCGGCTTTGACCGCATGAGACGTAAACAACGAAGGCTTCGACGGGTCTTGTAAGGCCAGAAAGTGCTGGACGCCTGGCAGGTAAAGGTGGATGGTGTTATATGAAAGGGACTGGCAAGTATGGCAGTAGGAGATGAAGGCCAGTACGTGCTTGACAGTCGGGTTGGTGTTCGCCGAGTGGTGCGCCAGGAATTTGTTAAAGGTGTCCCATGCTATGCGATAGGACTTGAGGGTATTGCGGGAGAGGGACTGGTTAATCAGCTGGGTAGCTAGTTGTAGGTCAGTTGAGACCAAGGTGGGATAGGGGCTGAAGATGGATCGGCTCCGGGTTTCTGCTGAAAAAAAGAAGCATAATTAAAGCGGGACAAGGCGTCTGCGGCGAGATTACACTTGCCGGGCAGGAAGGTACAGTGTACGTTGAATTGGTGTAGTAAGGATAGTTGCACCAGCCGACGTAAGAAGGACATTATAACAAGGGACCTGGACCTGCCCTTGTTGATAATGTCGGCTGTGGCCTGGTTGTCGGTGGTGAAGGTAACCGTTTGTCCGGCCCAGCTGTGGCCCCAGAGTTGGGCGGCTGCTACGACTGGGTACAACTCGAACAAGGAGGACGTCTGGGTGAAGCCCGGGATGGCTAGTATTTCTGGCGGCCATGGTCCTGCAAACCAGTGGTGGCCAAAAATAGCCGCGAAACCTGTGGAGGCTGCGGCGTCGGTCACTATTTGTGGGGAAAGGGGCGACACTGACGGTATAAACATTGATATACCATTCCAGTTGGTAAGAAATTCTTCCCACATTGAGAGGTCTGCTAAGGCTGCAGCATCCAATTTGAGGATCTGATCGGGGTCCTGTGCTTGGGAAAGGAAGACCAGGAGACGTGACATGAAGGACCGGCCCTGAGGGATGATCCTTACCGCGAAGTTGAGCATCCCGAGGAGGGACTGCAGCTGCTTCCTGGTGCAGCCCTGCGTTTGAGTGAAAGTATGGAGGACTGCCCTGATGCGGGTCAGTTTGTCGGGGGGGAGGCTGGCTTGCATGGAGGTGGTATCCAGGTTAACTCCCAGGAAGGTGATGGAGTGTGCTGGGCCATCCACTTTGTGTTCTGCTATGGGGACATTGAGATTCTTGAAGACGAGTCTCAACTTTTGGAGGTCCCCTGGAGACGTGTCGGGTGGTTCGATCAGCAAAAAGTCGTCCAAGTAGTGGATGACTTCTTGGCACTGGGCTTGGTTCACAAGTATCCACTTGAGAGTCTGTGCGAAGGTGTCAAAGAGCCAGGGGCTAGACTTGGAGCCAAATGTCAGCTTGGTGGCGAAGTAGTATGAGTCTCTCCACTTCATGCCATGCCAACACCAGAGGGATGGGTGGATAGGCAGAAGTTTGAAGGCGTCTGAGATGTCGGCCTTGGAGAGCCAGGTGCCCGTGCCGGTTTTGATTATGGCTTGGATTGCCATGTCTACGGACGCGTATTTTAGGGAGAACTCCTCCGATGGGATTAAGGAGTTCAAGCTGGGTGTGGGGGAAAAATGAGGCGCAGACAGGTCGTAAACCAAACGTGTTTTATTAGAGAACTTGCTCTTAACAAGCCTGATAGGGCTGACTCTCCAGGTGCTGAAAGGGGGCCTGGTGAAGGGGCCTATGATGAAGCCTCGCTCTAGCTCTGTCTGTAAGAGCTGGTCTATGGCCTGCTCGTCTGTGGCGGCTGAGCGCAGGTTTCTACACTCGTGCGTTGTGTGGGGCAGTGAAATGAGGCCTGTGTGGAACCCTTCTGTGAAGCCTTGGACGAGGAAGGTGGTGAGAGAGGGGGTGGGATGGGAGGTGAGGTAGAGTTCCAGCCAGGGGATGTTTATGCGGGCTAGTCAGGTCTTCTTCTGTTGCTTGACTAGGCAAAGGGTTCTGGGGTGCGCTCTGTGGCACGTAAGGCAGACGTGGAGCAGACGGCATTGGCTGAAGTTGCAGGAGCCGTGGTTGAAATTATTACAGATGGCCGCGCCGCCTAGCGTCTGTACTGGCCGCCCAAACTTGTCGGCCTGGGTCGTCTGCTGGGTGGGCGGTAGGCCCGAAGCTTCCCTTGAGGTGGAGGGGAGTTCGAACGGGCGAGTGTTGGCAGTGGTGGCAGTGTTGGCGCACCACGTGGCGGTGTGGGTGGATGATTGGCAAACTGCACATAAGGGTGAGCGCAGGCCGGCGAAATGACGGCAGAACAACTCGGTGTCCATGAGACTCCAATCAGTCGCGGTCTGGAATTGTAGCAGCCTGGCCGCTGCTTTAGCTGAGAAGGAGCGGTGGTAATCATAAAAAGAAAAACCTCCATATTTGTAACCCAGATCCACTAAGGTGTGGAGATAGAGGTCCAGCTCTTCCCTCCTACCGGGTGAGGCGGAGCATAGGACGTCCCTGAGCATGCCGAAGGCCAAGGCGAATTCTGGGACCGACAGCTTACGGTTGAGCCTTGGGTCTTTAGCCTTGAGGACCACTGAGACGTCTCCCCAGGCATAGGCTTTGTTCTCAGCTAGGTCATGGACCGAGATGAGGAGGGAGGCTAGGTTGACGTCTTTGCCGTCCAGGATGTCCTTCCTGATGTTGGCGGGGACCAAGTGTGCTGGGAGGACTACTGAGCACTTGCCTGTGGGTGTTAGCGGGGAAGGTAATTGCGGTTGAACTGTTGACGGGTCCGGGGTGAGCGTGGATGGATCGGGAGTGGCCGTAGACGGGCGAGCCTCGAGAAGAGTTATTCTCGCCTGTACATCCGTAATTGTAGTGGAGAGGGTTGCAACCATGGCGTGGAGTTGGGTCATGGTGGCGGCTATGGCGTGTAATAAGGCTTGCTGGGTGCTGGGTCCGGGTGAGGCTGGCGGGACATCATTTGACGCTGGAGGTGGGAACAGGAGTCTGAAAAGTTCTGCCTTCCTGGCTGTGGCCGGAAAGGGCACATTCTTGCGCCTCAACTCTGCTGTTAGTTTGGGGATGGTCCATCCCCTGAAGGAGCGTATGCTGCCGCTCTCTGAAGCAGGGGGTGGTGAGGAAGGGGCAAAAAGGTCCTCGCTGCCGTCCTGAGACATGACTCAGGGTAAATCGTGCCCTGGGTAGGGAGTCTTGTCAAGGCGGTCTGGGTGGGACAAGTAAGAACCTGTAGGGGTGAGAAAAAGGGGTTGCTTCCGTGTCCTGGGGGGGGTGGGGGTACCATTTTTTTTTTACCTGTAGAATTGATTGAATCTGGTGTGCGGGAGAAGCTGGTGAGCTTGACTGACCTGTGGAGAAATGACAATGTATATCAGGATGGGGGCTAGCCAAGCTCGGACTTTTGTAAGTGACCGAGGAACGGGGTGGGTGAGTGCTAGCTTGGTGGCCGAAATGTCCCATGACAGAGGCCTGCAGTGGTGCGTTGCTGGCGTGGTTGACAACGCGGGGGCTCTGGAGCATGTGCTGAAATGAGGGCGACACTGTTCGGGGAACGTTCGAGGCAAGCCTGCTGGCGGGAACGATGGTTGGGATCTGGACCTGTCAACTAAATGAGTGACAGAAATTCTCATGACAGAGATGCGAACCTCTGGAGCATGTGCTGAAATGGGGCTAGGAAGAGAGGGGTGTTTGGGACCGAAATGTGTATGAAAAGACGTGTGGACTCGAGGGTGAGTGTGGGCTTGTAGGGGCGTATTTGTGAGGCCCGGCAAGGGGGTAGTAGCGTATGTGCCTTGCGCATCACCGTGCACCGTAAGGTGTGCCGCAACGAATTTTACATGAGATGCCAATGCAGTACCCTGGCATTCCATGGTGGGAGGGATAGAGATACGGGTCCCGGTGCAGATTGGACTTTTTTTTTTTTTGGAAAGGAACACAGCTGCCGGTGTGGCGAATCAGAGGAGCTGCGAATAGGTAGCTAGAGAGAAGTGCATGTTTTTGAAAAAGACAATCACCATAATCACAAGGAAGAGTGAGAAGAGGGGAGAGAGGAGGAGAAGGAAATTAAAAGGAAAGAAGAGGGGGGGGGGACATGGTTTTAAACGACAAAAAAGCTGCTAGGAAGCCAACTGTGACAGTGCCTATAACCAGTGCATGCGTGAGAGGCTATGGCAGGCTAAACAAGGTGGAAATACAATAATGACACACAGTATGTTTATAAATGATTCACGTGGTTTTGAGCAAATAGCCCCATGGTACTATGTCTATAAGGTCAATTGGTTTGGTATGTCCTTTCCTATACATATATATTTCTGGATGTAAGCGGCACAACTGTCTGCTACTGCTGTGAGAAAGTGACAGTAGCACTCTAAACAAGTAGCTGTGTGGAGGTACGAGGGACAGGAGGCACCAGGCGATTGGCCGGCAAGTGAAACAATTTAAGCCAAGGGGTGATATGACAATCGGTGAGGATGTGTTGGCTGCTGTGGCGGAGAGCTGTTATGAAATGACACCGCAAGTATGCTGGCTGTGTTGGAGCGGTGGGGGGCTGAAATGAGTGGCGAGGTGGTGATGTAGAAGGGGGACGGGTGCCGCGGGGGGGGAGAGCCTACCTTGTCGCGGTCGGGCGAGCGCAAACGGAGCGGACGACTCGGCGTCGGCGGTGGAGCAGGTCGGCTGGATGACGCGGCTGCGATGACGTAATCGAAGTGCGCCGGAAGCCTGTGTAGGAAGCAGGAAACCGACGGGGCCCGGAAGCAGGCGAGGGGTTTATATAGCCTGCCGGGCTCCTCCCATAAACACAGGCCGCTGCTCGGCCTTCTAACTTGTCACGCTGTAACAGACTGAAAAGTGCAAATGTCTCTTACCAAACTTTTTCCTAACATGCAGTAACATGAGATTAGCAAAAGCAGCCCCAAGGGTTGTGCCAGTGGAATCGAACTTCCCCTGCCGTAGGATGTGTTGAAGTCACCGCGTTTGAGAATGAGGAGATTTGTTCTTGACAGTGTGTACGCAAAGCAAGTTTGTCGAGCTCCTCGACAAGCCTAACAAGGAACTTGACGAAGAAAACTATGTGTTTCGCCTGACGAGTTCCTCAGTCGTGTGTACGAGGCCTCATAGTTCATTACTCTTTCTGCATTTCAGTAACTGTCCGCCCGTATGGGAGGTATGGCCAGACAGCTGGCCAAACTGTGTGAAAGAGCCTTACATTGCACCCATAATCTGCTGATTGTAAGTGCAAAGCTGCAAAGACTCAGGAGAAAAAATAAGGAGAAAAAATAAATGCAATTTCTTTTTACTTGCAAAAATGTGCATTTTTTTTTTTTTTTTTTTTAAGCAAACTTATCATTTAATACTACAATCTGTGTACCAGTGTTACTTTTGGCAGCAAATTTTGATTTAGTTTTAGTCTTATGCCCTGTACACACGATCGGTTCATTCGATGAAGCTGATGGATTTTTTCTAGGGCTGTGCAAATTAACTTTTAATCGATCGATTAATCTTTAATTTTTTTGATCGATCAAAATCTTTTTGATCAATTAAAAAATTCTTATGACTGGTACTCACCTCTCTGCCGGCTTCTGGGCCTTCAGGGAGTTCTGTCAGAGATCCGGTGACATCATGGACACCGGCGGGGCTTGCCGTGTCCATCTGAAGGGCTCCTTTGCTGTGCCTTCATATCTGCATGCCGGCGGGACCTTACTGTAACGGCTACCCAAGTAGGGAGAGGGTATCAGCCGCTGACGACGTCCTTTTCCCTGGCAAGTTGCTATATAAGTAAGTCCAGTATAAGCCCATCCACGAGATCCAGAGGGAGAGTCAGGTCCAGTTGTAAGAGGCACAGAATAAATCCCATTGCATTCCCTTCCATAAACGAGACAGGCTACGTTTGAAGGGTCCAGTAGACTAACTTTAATGGTAGAATTTCTTGGTTTATATCTTAGTTACAAACTTGTGAATAATCAAGGAACAATGGAACTCTCCGCCCCCTCCCTCCACAGGGGGGGCCTCAAGTTAGACACACTGTCACCAGGCTAAAGAAGCCACATTCCTTTCTCAAATACAATTCAATCACAGATAATCCCCTCTGTAGCTAAACATTTCGGCTCCGCAAAGCCTGACAGTTCTTCTGAACATAAGTGACATGCTATTTCAATACAACTGGCCGGATACTGCTAATTTGGAATACAATATACAATCTCTTAAGGATAAACACAGGTCTTTCACACACACAATAGATCAATTAACCTTTGGGAATAGAGAGGTGAATTAGCATACTAAAGAGAGGTTTCCAGAGACAGGCTGATTCAGTTCTAATCTACATCTTTACAGACAGAGGATGTTCACACCTCATAATATACCACTGCATGATTATTATAGATGTACAGGCAGAATACATAGTTCCGTTACACTGCTCCCCTTTTGTGGAACACTCCGGCAGACCCGGATTGATCCTTTTCGGGTCAACTTGGGGATGTCCGGTCTGCTGTTAGGGTAATAGTTCAGTTTGCCTGGACAGTCCATCGGCATTGCCATTAAATCTGCCAGGTCGGTAGCTGATGGTGAAGGTGAATAATGGAATTCAGTTCTGGAACAGTCACTTGCTTTGCTCTCTCAATGGCTCCCAGGACCTGTTGCTGATGCTCTTGGGAAAGATAAGGCACCACCTGAGCGCAAATCCTATTTAACCTTCTGACAATTTCAGCCTGTTTGTGCATTTCAATGTTCAAGCCACGGGACATCTCATAATACATGACGTAGTGTCGTTGCATCTCCGATTTCTCACTGGCCAACTTGTCACATTCCCATTTTAGACTGTGATATTGGGCCGGATCTACAGTACATGTCGGGGAAGGTAGTCTTACCCGGGTCTCAGCAGCAAGCAAGTTGGTTCCAGCAACGCAGGTTGGGGCACAGTTAGTCACTGTGTAGGCTTCAGCGGGGCACATCGGGACGTACGCAGAAACAAGGGGGGCCAAATCATTCCCCAGTAGGACATCTGCTGGCAAATCCTTCATCACCCCCACTTTCACATGTCCCGAACCAACCCCCCAATCCAGATGAACCCGGGCAACGGGTAGCCGGAAGACGGTGCCTCCTGCTACTCTTACGGCTACGGTGTCTCCGGTGTGCTGGCTCTCTGGGATGAGTTTCTTCTGTAGCAGTGTCATCGTGGCCCCCGTATCGCGTAACCCGTTGGCTGCCTTTCCATTGACCCAGACAGTCTGCCTGTGTTGCTGCCTGTTGTCCTGATTAGCTGCTTGTATCGGATCTGCCTCATGCAGAACACCCCAATGTTCTACCTCCCCAACGCCGTGGGCCGCAGGCATGGATGTGTGGGGGTTCCCCCTTTCTGGCTGTCTCCATGACTGTGACTGCCTGGGTACATTTAATGAACAGTCTGACTTTTTGTGCCCTGGTTGCTTTTGAATCAGAGCGATAGTAGCCTCGGTATCTCTTAGGCCTTGTGCTACTTGTCCATTCACCCGTACCTCCTGACGGTGATGCTGACGGTTATCTGGAGAGGCCGCTTGTATTGGGTCTGCCTCATACAAAATTCCCAGACATTCCTCAGGGCCCACCTCAGTCTCTAGGCAGTGGGCCGCAGAGGGCCGTGATAGAGTGACCTCTGTGTTGGGTGTTGGGCGTCTCCAGTTGTTATTTGTAGCTCTCAAAGGACAAAAACGAGCAATATGTCCCGTGTTGCTGCAGTGATGGCACGTCACCCTAGACGAATCCCGGGGGTAGTTGTTAGGCCCCTGAGGACGTGGTGGTCCTGGTGGGACTGGAGCGCGAAACTCTGGGCGTGGGGTGTCGGTTGGAGTACACGGTTCTACCTTATGAGCCAGGCGTGTAGTACCCTGGCTTACTTTCCTTGTTTCCGTGTACTCATCTGCTAGCCGCGCCGCCTCGTTTAAGTTAGCGGGACGGCGATCTCGTACCCAGTCCTGTATGTCTGCGGCCAGGTCTTGGAAGAAATGTTCCATTAGGAATAGCTGCAATACTTTCTTCCCGGTGTTGGCCTTGCACCCTTGGACCCAATGGGATGCCACCCTTTGTAACTGGTTGGCCCATTCCATGTGGGAGTCCACAGCCTTCTTCTTGGATTCCCGGAAGCGGCGGCGGTAGGTTTCTGGAGTTACGGCATATCGGGTTAACAGCGCCTTTTTCACTTGCTGATATTGTAAAATATCCTCTGGAGCAAGAGCCCGAAAAGCTTCATTGGCTTTGCCCGACAATTTTCCAGACAAAATAGTGACCCATTGGTCTGGTGGTACCTGGTGTAGTGAGCACTGCCTCTCAAAATCCGCCAAATATCCATCTATTTCCTCCTCACTTTCTACAAAAGCTTTAAATGCAGTGAACGGTATTTTCTTTCCTGTAGCAGCGGGTGGGGAAGTAGGAGCTGCGTGTGTAATGGGCTGTCTAGCTCTTACCAGTTCCAGTTCTTGTCCCCTCTTGGTTTGGATCTCTTCTCTTGCTTCCCGGAACAGCTGGTTTATTAGTTCCGTGGATGTTTCTGGATACAAGGATAATCTCCGCTGTACAATATCCGTAATTACATCTTCCTCACTGACAGGTGCTAGGGGCTCCGCTCCTTCCATGGATACATCCATTTGGTCCAGCTCCAGCAGGTCACCTATCAGCTCCCTCCGTGGTCTGTTACTGGCACTCCTACCACGACTCTCCAATAAGTCTTTTAGTGTGGTTCTTTTCAGCCTGGCATACTGAGACTCCATTCAGAACTTGCTCCTTGGATAAAAGGACCATCCCACCGCTGCCAACCAATGTAACGGCTACCCAAGTAGGGAGAGGGTATCAGCCGCTGACGACGTCCTTTTCCCTGGCAAGTTGCTATATAAGTAAGTCCAGTATAAGCCCATCCACGAGATCCAGAGGGAGAGTCAGGTCCAGTTGTAAGAGGCACAGAATAAATCCCATTGCATTCCCTTCCATAAACGAGACAGGCTACGTTTGAAGGGTCCAGTAGACTAACTTTAATGGTAGAATTTCTTGGTTTATATCTTAGTTACAAACTTGTGAATAATCAAGGAACAATGGAACTCTCCGCCCCCTCCCTCCACAGGGGGGGCCTCAAGTTAGACACACTGTCACCAGGCTAAAGAAGCCACATTCCTTTCTCAAATACAATTCAATCACAGATAATCCCCTCCGTAGCTAAACATTTCGGCTCCGCAAAGCCTGACAGTTCTTCTGAACATAAGTGACATGCTATTTCAATACAACTGGCCGGATACTGCTAATTTGGAATACAATATACAATCTCTTAAGGATAAACACAGGTCTTTCACACACACAATAGATCAATTAACCTTTGGGAATAGAGAGGTGAATTAGCATACTAAAGAGAGGTTTCCAGAGACAGGCTGATTCAGTTCTAATCTACATCTTTACAGACAGAGGATGTTCACACCTCATAATATACCACTGCATGATTATTATAGATGTACAGGCAGAATACATAGTTCCGTTACACTTACTATCTGCCACACGCAAGCCAGGGCCGTTTTAATAGCATCTTGGGCCCCTGGGCAAAGAAATGCTCTGGAGCCCCTACAATAATGACAGTGCAGGTAAACAGACATCAAGTAGGTAGAAGGCAGACTGCCTCCCCTGTGTATCTATCACTCTCAGTGCCATCATGGGGCCCCCAATTTCGGGGCAGCGTAGGCTCAAGGACCAGCTGCTTTGGGCAAATTGCAGGGGCCCCCAATGCAGCTGGGGCCCCTGGGCAGTGCCCAGGTGTGCCCTCTCATTAAGACAGCCCTGACGCAAGCGCTGTTACACTTCCCTCTATTACTTCCCTCTGTCAACCTGGGATTCTACAACCATCCACTGGGAGTTGTGATAGTTCCCTTCACAGGACATCTACATGCCGATGGACTGATGTTAACCCCTCCTCATCTGGATTCAGCAGTGGTATCGTTGTACACATTTTTATACCAGTATCATACTTAGCTACAGGTTTTTATGACTGCTTTTGGTACCATTTGGTATTACTCGCACCATTTTTACAGTTTATGTAGCTACATCGATTTTATCTCCAGTGCAATATTTATTTTGTTACCTACTTGAAGACTATAAAAGTTTTAATGCTATTCCCATCGAGCGCTGCCTTTGTGTGTTTTTTGTATCCTGCTATCTATTTTTTCCAGTGGTTGGTAGCTGCACTGGAAATCGGCCTGCAAGGAGATCAGCTAAAAGTAGTTGGATCTGTATGTGCGTTATAATTAATCGAAATTAGTCGATTAATCGATTAAAAAAAAAAACGATTAATCGAACACAAAAATTTTGATCATTCACAGCCCTAATTTTTTCATTAGATATTCAATGAAGCTGACTTTCATCAGTCTTGCCTACACACCATCAGTTAAAAAAACGATTGTGTCAGAACTAGTGTTGCTCACGAATATTCGCATTGCGTATATTCGGATCGAATATTGCATATTCGAGTAATCGCGCAATATCTCGAATATCGCGGTGAATATTCGCAATTCCGAATATTCGGATTTTTCAAAATTTATTTTTAAAACAGATCACATCCTAGTGATCTCCATCGACGTCTAAAAGCATTGCTGTGCTGATTAGAGAGACCCTGGGCCGATCATTTTATATTGTTGGCAATTCGCAATGCGACTATTCGGCAATAGGAATATCGCGCGATTATTTCCTCCGCCCTTCTTTTGCATCAGAGCCAATTTTTTCAATTTTATTTTTAAAACAGAGCACATCCTAGTGTTCTCCATCGACGTCTAAAAGCATTGCTGGTATGATTAGAGACCTTGGGCCGAGTAGCTGAAGCGATCATTGTATATTGCCGAATATTCGCAATGCGAATATTCGGCAATAGGAATATTGCGCGATTATTTTCTCCGGCCTTCATTTGCATCAGAGCCAATCAGATTTCTCCGAATATTCGACAATGCGACTATTCGGCAATAGGAATATCGCGCGATTATTTCCTCCGCCCTTCTTTTGCATCAGAGCCAATTTTTTCAATTTTATTTTTAAAACAGAGCACATCCTAGTGTTCTCCATCGACGTCT
This sequence comes from Rana kukunoris, assembly GCA_029574335.1. Taxonomy (NCBI): domain Eukaryota; kingdom Metazoa; phylum Chordata; class Amphibia; order Anura; family Ranidae; genus Rana; species Rana kukunoris. The sequence goes on from CM056049.1 coordinate 542,712,169, forward strand.
AAAAGCATTGCTGGTATGATTAGAGACCTTGGGCCGAGTAGCTGAAGCGATCATTGTATATTGCCGAATATTCGCAATGCGAATATTCGGCAATAGGAATATTGCGCGATTATTTTCTCCGGCCTTCATTTGCATCAGAGCCAATCAGATTTCTCCGAATATTCGACAATGCGAATATTCGGCAATAGGAATATTGCGCGATTATTTTCTCCGCCCTTCATTTGCATCAGAGCCAATCAGATTTCTCCGAATATTCGACAATGCAAATATTCTGCAATAGGAAGATTGCGCGATTATTTTCTCTGCCCTTCATTTGCATCAGAGCCAATCAGAGTTCCCCTACCACAATTGTCAGAGGTTAGCAACCTCCACATCAACCAATAGGAACCTGCCTGCACGACCATTATATAAGCTAACTCCCAGCATGATTTCATTGTAGATTCACATGGTGGTTATAGAGAGTGGAGTGTTTCTGTGCTATCTCTGAGCTTGCATTAGCATTGTAGTGCATTTCAGTTCTCTGGTTCCTGCTGTTTCATTTCAGTTCTCTAGTTCCTGCTGCTTATATTTCTAAACTGCTTTTTTCAAAGCAAGAGACCCAAAAGCTTTTTTAAAAGCTCATATTTGTGTTGTTGTTTTCCAGTTTAGTTTAGCTTAGTGTTAGATAGATAGATTTCAGTGTACTTAGTGTAATTGTACACTTCTTTAAGGTAGCTTAGTTTAGTGTGTGTTTAGTGTCTGTTTTTTGTTTTCTAAAAAAAAAAAACCCAAAAAAGTTAGTTTTAGTTTATTCATATACTTATCTCTGCTGTGTTAGCAGAGTTACTGTTGCATACTAGTTTAGTACTTGTAATCCTCGTCTTTGTCCTTGTCAGTCAGTTTAACCACTTAAGACCCGGACCAAAATGTAGGTAAAGGACCTTGCCCCTTTTTGCGATTCGGCACTGCTTTGTTTTAACTGACAATTGCGCGGTCGTGCGACGTGGCTCCCAAACAAAATTGGCGTCCTTTTTTTCCCACAAATAGAGCTTTCTTTTGGTGGTATTTGATCACCTCTGCGGTTTTTATTTTTTGCGCTATTAACAAAAATAGAGCGACAATTTAAAAAAAAAATGCAATATTTTTTACTTTTTGCTATAATAAATATCCCCCAAAAATATATAAAAAAACATTTTTTTTCCTCAGTTTAGGCCGATACGTATTCTTCTACGTATTTTTGGTAAAAAAAATCGCAATAAGCGTTTATCGGTCGGTTTTCGCAAAATTTATAGCGTTTACAAAATAAGGGATAGTTTTATTGCATTTTTATTAATTATTTTTTTTTACTACTAATAGCGGCGATCAGCGATTTTTTTTGTGACTGCGACAATATGGCGAACACTTCGGACAATTTTGACACATTTTTGGGACAATTGTCATTTTCACAGCAAAAAATGCATTTAAATTGCATTGTTTACTGTGGAAATTACAGCTGCAGTTTGGGAGTTAACCACAGGTGGCGCTGTAGGGGATGTGAGACCTAGTGTGTTTGTTTACAACTGTAGGGGGGTGTGGCTGTAGGTGTGACGTCATCGATCGCGTCCCCCTATTACAGGGATGACGCGATCGATGCTGCGGCCACAGAGAAGCACGGGGAAGCCGTGTGTACACACGGCTCTCCCCGTTCTTCCGCTCCAGGGACGGATCGCCGCACTCGCGACCCACGGCTGGGTACTAAAATCAACGTATATATACGTTGATGTGCCCAGCCGTGCCATTCTGCCGACGTAAATGTGCAGTAGGCGGTCCTTAAGTGGTTAAAAAAAAAAAAAAAAAATGTAGCTTTAGTTTATTCATTTAAGTTTGTGACTAAGCACTGCAGAGTTAGGGCCAGATTCTCAGAGGCGTTACGACGGAGTATCTCAGATACCCCGTCGTATCGCCTTTTTTTTGTCCTCGTATCTATGCGAGTGATGCTTAGCATCACTTTTGCATAGATACGCTTCTACATCCGACAAGTGTAAAAGCATTACACTTTCGGATCGTAGGTGTAATGACAACTCCGGCCACTAGGTGGCCTTTACGTTGTTTTCGCATTTGCATATGCAAATGAGGTAGTACGCCGATTCTCGATCGCTTTTACGCCGCCCCGTCGTCGCGTACGTCGTTTTTGTTCGCGTAAGGTTACCCCAGCTTCTATGTGGAGTAACCTTACAAAGTACCGTCGGATTCCGTCGGGTCCCGTCGGATGCCATGTTAAGTATGGCGTCGGGTCAGCGTCGGGTTTTTCCGTCGCTTACGTCGTTTTACTAACTCGTTCGCGAATAGGGAGTTGCGTAAATGACGCTCACGTCGTTTTGACGTCGGTTTCCGACGTGAGCTGGAGCATGCGCACTGGGCTTTTTCCCCGGCCGGCGCATGCGCAGTTCATTCGACGCGGGGGCGCGCTTAATTTAAATACAAGCCGCCCCATTTGAATTGCGCGGGTTTACGCTGCGCGATTTACGCGACGCAGGCGAAACCTACGGAGCAAGTGCTTAGAGAATAAAGCACTTGCTCTAGTACGATGCGGTGGCGTAGTGTAACTGGCTTACGCTACGCCGCCGGAATTCTTAGAGAATCTGGCCCTTAGGCCTTGTACACACGAGGGAATGTATCCGGTCGGAAACATCCGACGGATATTTCCCAGCGGATAAGTCAAATTTGTCCGTTGGTCTGATGAGCGTACACACCATCGGACCGAAATCCCAGCGGACCAGAACGCGGGCACGTAAACCACGTACGACGTCACTATAAAGGGGAATGACGAAGCCATCGGCGCCGCCCTCTGTTCCGCTTCTGCTGGTTCCGTGTTAGCGAAGGTTTGGTTAGAGCTGATTCGTGCTTTTCAGTCTCCGCGCTTAACAGGTCGTATTTTCAGGTTCAGTGTGTGCTTGTGGGCTCGTATTTGTCATTCAGTGTCGCCGTACGCGGCGTTTCTGCTTTGCAGTGCCGTCCTGTGCGGTCGTATCTGTTTGACGTGCGATCTTTGCAGGTCTTGCTGGATTTGGGGGTGCTTTCTGTTTGAGTGTGTTCTTGACTGACCAGCCGGCCGGTTTGAAGCCATGATGGAGCAGCAGCGCAACTTTTCACGAGTTCGTGCTGTTTATGGGTTTTGTTTTGGAGTCTGTGTGCATTCCAGTGATTTGGACAGGAACAGTAGGAGGAGGAGTTCCTGGGCCAAGAATTGGTTGCGGCAGCGTAATCGATTCTCTCATATGTCTCTGCTTAGGGAGATCCGGGAGAATAATCCTGATGACTTCAGGAACTTTCTCCGTATGACGGACCCCGTTTTCCACCGTCTGCTGGATCTCCTGTCCCCCTATATCACGAGGCAGGACACTGTGATGCGCCAAGCCATTCCGGCTGAGCAGAGGCTTATTGCCACGTTGCGGTACCTGGCAACTGGGAGGAGCCTGCAGGACCTCAAGTTCTCAACAGGCATCTCTCCCCAGGCGCTTGGGATCATCATACCGGAGACGTGTTCTGCCATCATACAAGTCATGCAGGAGGAGTTTATTAAGGTAAGTTTCCTCCTTTAACATCACAATCTGTGTCTTTAATAATGTTTGCATATTTTTCTCACCTTTTTGTGTTGGTTTTCCTAGTCGCCATGATTGTAATATGCTGTGTGCTTAATGTTCCCTTTTCTCCCCATGCATGTTGTTAAGCTTTCCAGGTTAATGTGGTTTGGCCTACCTGCATATTTTTACCTTCAACACTACTAACCTGTCCAGCATCATCTCCTAGGGACAAAAACACCTTTTTTTTTTTTTGGTGTCCTGCTCCATTGTAGTTCAACTCCCTCCCCCTAAAAAAGTGTATTGCCCTATCAGCGGGATGTGGAGTCTGATAATAATTGTCTCTAGATTTGTTGCCCTAAATACTCTCTATACACTAATTATTTGAAATGTTAATACCGTGATGTTGCAGAATGTTTTTTTTTTTACTAGTGTTTGCAATGTTGTTTCTGTGCCAAAGTGCTAATTGTTTTTTTGCTTTTGTCCCCACAGTTTCCCTCCACGCCGCAGGAATGGCAGACTGTGGCTGCCCACTTTGCCCAGCGTTGTGATTTTCCAAACTGCGGAGGGGCAATTGATGGGAAGCACGTCCGCATAGTGCCGCCACCTCTTTCGGGCTCGTACTATTATAACTACAAAGGTTTTCATAGTATCGTGTTGATGGCGGTGGTGTCGGCAGACTACGAATTTTTGTATGTGGACGTGGGGAAGAATGGCCGGCTGTCTGATGGGGGAGTGTTCGCGCGGACCGAATTTTACAGGCGTCTACAAACTGGTGGTCTTGAACTGCCACCGGATGAAGACAATGTGGAAGGACTTCCGTTTGTTTTTTTAGCGGACGAGGCTTTTGGACTTGGACCTCACCTCATGCGGCCTTTTCCCCAGAGGACCCTCACCCCGGAGAGGAGAGTCTTCAATTTCCGGCTGGCCAGGGCCCGGAGGGTAGTCGAGAATGCCTTTGGGATACTCGCCAGCCGGTTCCGCCTGTTCCAGACAGCGATACATCTGGCGGAATATAAATTTAACTCTGTTATTTTGGCCTGCTGCATATTGCATAATTTTTTACGCAGGCATTCCCAGACGTACCTACCCAACATCGGTGCTGAGGCAGGACTACCCTCAGATACCCTTCCTGGGCTGGACACTGGTCGCGCTGGCTCGGTCACCCAATCTGCTCGTGAGGTACGCGACAAATATGTTGAGTACTTTATGGGTCGGGGGGCCATAGCTATGCCAGATTAATATTTCTTTATAATTCGGCCCCCAAAATAAAGAAATATTACCAAGAAATAATAAATAATTTGACCATTGGACTTTATACAGTTGTTTGTCATTATTGCTTTTTCTCTTTTTATCTGTCTTCCAGGTTCTGAAACTAGTGCATTTCTTGTGCCCAATTTAGTTAGCAGGTTTTAGTAAATACACACAATTGCACATTCTAGTCACTCTTCTACAAACTGGGTATTGAGGTTAGAAATAAGAAGCCACTGGTGTGTGTGTGTGTTTTTAAAAGGTTTTTATATTTCTTTTTTATTTACGAAAATCTTTGTGTTTTAATTAGAACACTTGGTTTAGAAAGTATTTATTTATTCAAAAAATATTTAGTGGTTTTGACAAACATATATAACAATCGAACTTACAAAGTTCAACCTTTTATTTGGCATAACAAACCCAGACAACATGGTCTTAGGTCACGCCGGAATCCCCCAAAATTTGAGGATGCACACATGCTGTGTGTGTGATGGGCCAAATGGTGTTTTTTCACATGAGATCCCATGCGAAATGTTCACATGTGCTATCTGCCATCATGGGTGATCAATGTATGTGCTTTGTGGGTGCAACCCCTTTCTGTCACCTACTTGATAAGTAAGGAAGGGGTTGCACCCACAAAGCACATACAATTGATGTCCTGTGATGGCAGATCGCACATGTGAACACACATTGGGGTTTATTTACTAAACAGTGCAAACTCCGGCTTATTTGTGCATATAAGCCAATCAGCTTCTAAATTAAGCTTAGTCAATTAAGACTTCGCATCCAAACATGGAAGATGATTGTTTTATATGGCAAGTGATGCTGCTTTTGCCCCTTATAGCTTTAGTAAATAAACCCGTGTGTGTGTGTGCATCCTCAAATTTTGGTGGATATTAAACGAACATTATACAACATCTTTGAGAGTGGGGTGGTTAGGGGTGAGGGCAGGGGGGGCAGGGGGGGGGCATGGGGGGCAGCTGGGGGGGATAGTCTTCTATATACGTCCCAAAATATCGAGCATGTTTTTTAAGTTTTGGTCCATCACCACCATCCTTTCCCTCATATTGGCCAGATCGGTGCTGCACTCCATTATCTGCTGTATTAGGATTTGTGCACTTGCACGAGAAAAAATAGGAGCGACAGATGTGCTAATCCCATCTTCATCCCCTAAAAATGCCAAAGGAAAAACACAACATTGTAAGTAAGTAAGGTGCAGGCCTATCTACATCTCTTTTTCCCTGCAAAGCTGGGGTGTCACTGACCTGTTGTACTGACAAGTTCAACATCTTCTACAACTTCTCCTTCTTCTTCAACTTCTCCTTCCTCCACAAATCCGCCTTCCTCCTCCAATCCGCCTTCCTCCACTAATCCGCCAAATTCCACCAAACCGCCTTCCTCCATTAATGACAAGTTCAACATCTTCTACAACTTCTCCTTCTTCTTCAACTTCTCCTTCCTCCACAAATCCGCCTTCCTCCTCCAATCCGCCTTCCTCCACTAATCCGCCAAATTCCACCAAACCGCCTTCCTCCATTAATCCACCAAATTCCACCAATCCGCCTTCCTCCACCAATCCGCCTTCCTCCACCAATCCGCCTTCCTCCACCAATCCGCCTTCCTCCTCTCTCCCTTCCTCCTCTCCTTCTTCCTCCCCTCCTTCTTCATCATCCTCCTGCTCAACATTTTTTTCGGGCCGTTTGGGAGACAGTGTGGGCCTTCCTGACTCCTCATAGCGCTGTCCTCTTCTTTCCCCTAAAAACAACCAAAAAAATAAAAAAAACATCAGCAAACAGATCTTTTTGGAGGGACTAATTTGCAAACATTGCTTAGAAGTGGCGTTACAATTCTAGTTTTGGCCTTATTACAGCACAAACCATGTTCCTTTTTTTTGCTAGCTGACGTCTCCCTAGCTGTGATATAATGAGGCTTTTTGGGGAAGTGACACACATGTCTGGCCTCCTGAATAAGTCTTTTTTGGAGTCCCTTCTCCTAAACTCCAAATTACTATTTTATGTGGGTAGACAGGTTTTCTAAATTACAGATGTCCAAACAGCTGCATATTAAGTTATCTCAGCACTGTGTGAATTACAGAATCCTGATTGCCTTTTTCATTAAACTTATTAGTTTGCACAAACACATCATATTTTCAACATTGTTTCTGAAAACGATGTTTTTCGCCAAATAGCCTCGTCCAGGTGTGATGTTCCTGGACCCGCGGATTGAGGATAAACGATGTGATTGGAACGAGGTTGACTACGATCGTGGCAAGTCGTCGGATTTATATTAGACAAACATTATTAAATTTACAAGGCAGGGTTTAAAAAATACAAGCAGGCCAACGAGGCAGATGGCGAAATATACATGGCAAAACATTTTCGCCAAAAATAGGCACTCCAAAGACATTTAAAAGTACTTACTTTTTTCAATGATTTTTTTTATTTTGCGATACTGCTCTGGCTCGCGCAGTTTTAAGTCGGACCAGCGTTTCCGGAGCTGCTCTTTGGACCTGGTGACCCCAAACATCTCATAAAGTTTCCTTGCTGCCTTATCCATAATTTTTGACTTCCTCCGGTTAGGGGTGCTGTATGGGCCATGCTCACCATCATAGTCCTTCCGTCGCAGGATGGACACCAACTCCACCATCTCTTGTAGAGACATGTTTGTGCCCTTGTAACGTTTTGGCCTGGATCGGGACGTTCCGGCCTGTGTCCCTTCCTGATCCCGATCAGAGGCTAATGTGCGCTCGTGTGACATCGCCATATTTTCCAATCAACGTTGCAGATGGGCGTGGAAAGCAGAAATTGGTACGTCATGGGCGGAGACGAGGGCGGCGTTTCTGGATTGCGTGGGGAATATAATGGAAACGACGTGATTACGTAGGTTACGCGGAGATTACTCGAGCGTAAACGAGGAGAGAGAGAGACGAAGGTAAATGCAAACATCAGATCAGAGGCCTATAATTTGAACAGGCATGGGGGATGGAGCTTTTCTATGTTGTTTGCACCCTTTTTAGGCCACTGTTATTTATGTATTTTGGGGCCCACCATAACATTTAGAGAGTAAAGTGCTTGGACACATCACTTCATCAAGATATATGTAGAGAATGCTCTTTCCTCTTTATTTGTATTTTAGAGTATGCAGTCAGATCATGCCAGTAGTGTTGTGTATTGGTTGGACAGAGATAAGTAGGTAGTGTTTTCTGCCATGAATGCTGAGGGGCATGATAGCTACACATGAACTAGTGCCTTGAGGTGAATGCTAGCATTCATATTCATGGTGGATGTGTTCTTAACTACATGCTACAACTTGCAACATGGACTCTGAATGCCAACTTTTTGGGGGGTACAACAATGCGGCAGAGCAGGCCAGCTATGTAGCAGCATAAGACACTGTGTTTGTATAAAGTAGATGCTCTAAAATGAATGAATGTGCACATATTTTAAGAATGACAAAGCTGAGCCTTTGGAAAGTTGTGCTTTGTGTTTGATTGGCAATTTCTATTCTAGACATTACTATTGAGAAGCGACATTTCTAGAAGCAGCCCAAAAGAATGGATTTGCTCAAAGGGAAGGAGGCAACAATGGAGTTAATAACACGGTATCGGGATATGCCCCTTCTTTGGGACACCAGGCACACCCATTATTTGGACACTGGAAAGAGAGAGGCAGCACTTGATCAGATTGCGACATACCTGCACACTTGGGTGCCAAGTTGCACAGGCGACATGGTGAAGGACAAATTCAGTAACCTCAGGAGAAGCTACAGGAATGTATATAAAAAGCGGAAATATCCAAAATCAGGATCAGCAGCAGCTAAGAAGAAGGAACCCAAGCTCTGGTACTACAAAGAGCTCAGTTTTTTGAATGATGAACTGGATGGCAGGGCTTCGGTTTCAACACTTCCTCCCAGCGGAACTTCCCCGGATCCCAGGAGCCCTGCAGAATCAGAAGCAGGGCTGGCTGACATGGAGCCAGATCTGGCCATCTTCAGTGAGGTCTAGTATTTTCAAAACTAGTTTTGTGCTGCTATTTATTTTGAATTCATGAGTTGATCTTGTAAACAAAAAACAAACAGGGATGCCAAATGCAGGGGTCAGAAGGACAGTCTGTTTAATTTCAATTAATACTAACTAAAAAAGTCAAGAGAAATAAAATGTGTGTGCTTGATTGTGCCAAAAATTACAACATGTTGCCTTTTTTATACACAGGAAGAAGAGACCAGCCAGGAGGTGGCAGCTCCTGAGGCCCATGTCAGCCAGGCGGAAGGGGTGAGTGGCAGCCAGGAGGAGGCCGGGTCAAGTGAGGTGCAGCAGGTCCCCAGGCCCAGGCTGAGCACAATCAGCCAAGTTCCTCCCCTCCAAATGAGGCCACCAGCTGCAAGGAGGCGCAGAAGGGAGGTGCATGATGAAAGCCTTCAGGTCATCCGGGAGGCTGCCGAAATCATGAGAGCCCCCCTCAACCCCACGGAATGCTATAGTGCATTTGTGGCCAATGAGCTGAACCAAGGGGGGGAGGAGCAAAAAAGCCTGGCCAAGGACGTTATAAATCAGGTCCTGGCCAGGATGAAAAGGAACGAGCTGACCAGGGACACTGTGCTGTGGGACCCAGCTTGGCCTGCTCCCCATCATCATCATCCTCCTTCTGCCACATCAGCCCCACCTGCAAGGTTCCGTGGACGGACCCGTGGAAGTTTCGCTGGAAGGAAGTCTGCTAGGAAGTCGAGAAGATGAATCCCTGCCATCCAGTTTATTGTCCAAAAAACTGAGCTCGTTGTAGTAGCACAGCTTGGGTTCCTTTGTTCATGTGCTGCTGATCCTGATTTTTGATATTGACTCCTGAGGTTACTTAATCTGTCCTTCATCATGTTGTAATTCCCAAGTATGCATGTATGTTGCAATCTCATCAAGTGCTGCCATTCTGGTGATTTCTAATTTATTTTTTGGCCGGAAATAAATGGCTTTTGTTTTTACTTTCAAACCTTGTCTATTGTGTTTTATACTGTGGTGAGTAAGCATCAGACATTTGGCAAATAAAATGTGGCATTTGCAAAGGACCCAAACTCCTTTTAGGGGGGGGGGGGGACCTTTTATGTTTGAACTTGGTAAACCCAAAAGAAGCGTACATTTTTGATAACCCCAAAAAAAAAAAAGGATGAAACTACTAAATTACATAAGTTGGTGAAAAAAGGGACATTAAAAATAAATAAAAATAAGGTGAAACAAGAAAAAATAAATAAATTTGAAATATTCCAAACACGTTAAATCCAAATCTTAAAAAAAAAAAAAAAAAGCTCAACATTAAGTCCAAATAGACATTTTAAAAATGTGGAGAACAGAAACAAATGTGGGGACATCTGGCAAGCAAACTGTGTCAAATAGAAAACAAAATAATGAAAATGCAAGCTAGCAGTATGTGACATCTGGAGAAAATTGCTACAGCAAAAAACGGGTTCATTCTAGCAAGAGAAGAAAGCACAAAAAAACGATCTAAACGGAACACTATATAGAGAGTTTAGGTGACGAATGTGCCAGGTCCCAAACAAACGCGAGTTTTACCTGAACGAGTGCTCCCATCCCATCGTTTTGACTGAGCATGCGCGGGTTTTTGGTCCGAGGCTTTTGTGTACTAACGAGCGGACATATCCGACGGACATGGGTCCGGCGGAAATATTTCAAAGCATGCTTTGAAATTTTTCCGCTGGAAAAATCCGGCCGAAACGGTCCGTTTGACCATACAAACGACCGGATCTTTCGGATGAAATGGTCCGTCGGACCAGTTTCAGCGGATTTATTCCCTTGTGTGTACAAGGCCTAAGTGTTTAGTGCATAGCTGTCTAGTACGTCTTTGTCTGCGTGCCTGTCTTGTCCTTTATCACATTTACCCCCCCAATAAAGTTTACCCACCCCCCCACATCAGCATGAGCAGCATATGTGGCCGTGGCCGTGGCAGCAGGGGTAGGGAAGTTACTCCCAGTGCTGGGTCGCTGCCAGCACGGGGTACCTCTCGCGCCCCTACTACTGGTAGAGGATCAGATGGAAGGGGAGTCCGCCTCATCCGGGAATTTTTCCCTCGGGCAGCCGCCCGATATTGCCTTTCCAGGCTTCAGCAGTGGTGGAGTATATGGGGCACAGCAGTGCGACTGAGTCATCAGTGCCGACTCCAAGTAGCACCACCACCAGTAAACTGGTGCCTTTAGTACCCACCCCCAGCCCCCAAGAGTCCAGCCTCATACTGTTTGACAGTGACAGTGAGAGGGATATCTTGGGGGAGGTCCTGCATCATGCAGACATAGATTTATGTCCTGATGGTCAGGACCTTTTTGAAGGGTTGATGGAGGAGGAGGATGGGGTACCGGCTGTCAGTAGCCCAGAGACATCCCTTCCAAGTGGTGCTGGTGTTTTTCTGCAGGAAACACCCGCACCTAGTCAGACCCATGCGTCGGTGAGGGGACATCGGAGCCAGGCTAGCGGCTCCATGTCAGATGTCTCCCTCAGACCACCACATGTCAGCCCTGGGTATGACATATCTGGGGGCGAAGAGGAGGGTGACCCAACATGGGTGGCACCTGGCTCGTCGGTTCACAGCAGCAGTGACGACGAGGAAGGTAGGCACCCTGGGGAAACGGTGTGCCAGGTCACCAGGGAGACCAGCGTCAGGGTCTCCACTGGTGATGGCAGCAGGAGGTGTCAGCAGCAGCAGCAGCAACAGCAGCAGCAGCAGGCAGCTCCACCTGTGCGCACCGAGTCCCAGCAGGTACAAGTCAGCGTCACCCCATCTGACAGGAGGGCGGCGCTGAAGTCACCTGTCTGGGCCTACTTCACCTTGGTAGCAGATAACCCGACAGTAGCCATCTGCCAGCTCTGTCGTGCCAAGGTGAAGAGAGGGAAGTGCTTGGCTCGGGTGGGTACCACAGCACTCAACCAGCACCTGAGAATAAACCACTGGCGGGAGTATGACCAGATGAGGGGTGGTGGTGGTAGCAGCGCCACCACCACAAGTGTGCAGGGTACAGCAGCCCCTGCCACAGCTTCATCGGCTACCAGCAGGTCATGCCCCCCCGCTCCCTCTAGTAGAGGTACTGGTACCGGCAGCCAGACCTCGACTTCCACAGCACCCTCCTCTTCGGTGTCCTGCACTGCCGTCCGGCGCCAGGCATCGCTTTCCGACGCCTTCGAACGCACCACTCCCTTCCCCCCTGGAGACCGACGTGTGCGTTCCCTCAATGGGCTCCTGGCAAGGGTTATTGCCCAACATCTGCTGCCCTTCAACAACGTTGACAGCAACCCCTTCAGGCAGATGTTGGAGCAGGCCCAACCCCAATAGCGTGTCCCCAGCCGCCATTTCTTTGCCAGGACTGGTGTCCCTGCCCTACACCAGCACATTGTGCAGAATGTAACCCTGTCGCTGGATCACGCTGTCAGCAACAGGGTGCATCTCACAATGGATGGCTGGACCAGCAGGCATGGGCAGGGCCACTACATCAGTTTCACGGCCCATTGGGTTTCCCTCCGAGGCGCCGGGGAGGGATCAGCTGCATCAGATTTTGTGGTGCCGCCCCGGGGTGTCCAGGGGAGAACTGCTGGTCTCCGTCAAGCCACTGTCTCCGCAGCTGCTGAGCCTCCCAGCAAGCGCCCCTGTAGCTACTCAAGTGTGGGGCACATGCGCTGTCAGGCCGTGCTCCAGCTTGTTAGTTTAGGGGACCGGAGACACACTGGCAAAGAAGTGCTGACCGCACTTCAGGCTCAGGTCCAGAAGTGGCTGACACCCCGAAGGCTCCAGGCAGGTATGGTTGTCTGTGACAACGGCAGCAACCTACTCTCCGCCCTCCAGGCTGGCAGTCTGACCCACGTGCCCTGTCTGGCACATGTCCTCAACCTTGTGGTGCAGAAGTTCCTGCGCCTATCCTGGGTTGAGTGACATTGTGCTAAGGGTGCGTAGGATTGCCAGCCACTTCAGGCGCTCCCCAACCGCTACCGTGTCCCTGTCCAATTTGCAGCGGGACAAGAGCCTGCCCCTTCACAGGCTGATTGTGGACAGTGTGACGCGGTGGAACTCCACCCTCCACATGCTGGAGAGGTTGTGGGAGCAGCGAAGGGCGGTGAAAGAATACTTGCTGGATCAAGGCAGTGGCGGGCCAGCACAAACACTCCCGTACATCACCAGTGCGGAGTGGGGGAAGATACACCAGGTCTGCCATGTGTTGGCCCCTTTCGAGCAGGCGACCAAGATGGTGAGCAGGGAGCATGTCGGCCTCAACGACGTGCTCCCTATAGTGTTCCTGCTGGACAGGGCACTAGATCGCCTGCTCGAAGCTGGGGAGAGTGCCTTGGTGGAGCAGGAGGCAACACTGCCCCACCAAGACCAGGCCCAGGACGAGGAGGAGGAGGATGATGATGATGATGAGGAGGTTAATGGTGACGTCCTGGAGTCAGGGCCTGGTCAGGAGGGAGAGCCGCTGTTCGGGGCACTGATAGTCCGGTGGTTGGGCATGTCTGCGCGCGAGCAGCAGCACCTCCAGCATGAAGAGTCGGACGTCATTGACCAGGGCAGCCACGAGGAGTCACAGCGGGCTGTGCTCTTCCCCATGGCTGCCCACATGCTGAGATGCCTCAGGAGGGACCCCCGGGTTCATGCTATCAAGGAGATGGACGAATTTTGGATGGCCACCCTTTTAGATCTAAGATGTAAGGGAAAACTGGAGCAGTTCCTCCCAGCCAGCCGGAGGCAGCACCGGATGGAGGAACTGCAGGCACGCATAGTAAGCCGGTTGGAGCAGACAACTCCCCGGCCTCCAGTTGTCCCCCCTCGTCTCACCCAGCAGGTGGCTGCACCCAGCAGCAGCAGCCGAGCAGGGGACCTAATGGGTGAGATGAGGATGTTCTTCCAATCTGAGCGACCCAGTACCAGCAGCAGCAGCAGCAGTCACCACCAGCGGCTGGCCCACATGGTGGCAGACTACATGGGGTCCGTCGGTGCTTCTGACAGTATGAGCACCGACGACCCCATGGAGTACTGGGTTGCCAGATTGGACACCTGCCGCGAGCTCGCTCAGTATGCGCTGGAGTTATTGTCTTGCCCCCCTCCAGCGTACTATCTGAGCGGACATTCAGCGCGGCAGGTGGGGTGGTCACGGACAAGAGGACCCGTCTGTCCACAGACTCCGTGGACAGGCTCACATTCATCAAGATGAATGAGTCCTGGATCGGCGGTGACTTTCTGGCACCCGCCGTCGGTTCAGGGCGCTGAATGGTCCCTTGTCATTCATCAATACCTCTCCAATCTATTTATACCAGGGGTGTCAAACTCAATTTCATCTTGAGCCGCATCAGCATTATGGTTGCCCTCAAAAGGGCCGGTTATATCTGTAAGATTAGATGTCCAGCGCATCCCCTCCCCTTACATTAGATGTCAAGGGCCACCCCACCATCCCACCCCACCATCAGAAGTTGAGTTCCCCCTCTCCCTTACATCACAGTGCATCCCCCTTTCCTTATGCTGCTGCTGGGAAGAAGTTGGATGCATTTCTTGAAAGCAGAAAGTAAGGGTCTGGAGGGCCGCATTCGGCCTGCGGGCCTTGTGTTTGCCACCTCTGATTTATACCTTTGAAACTCATAGTGGGCAGGTAGTGTTAAGGGCATAAATATTTCCATGCTGTGTCATTAAGCCACTATAAGGAGTCCTGATGCTGCTGCCACATTATTTTGAAATGTAATTTCTCAATGCTCATCATGAATTTAAAAAGTCACGTATAGCATAGAAATAACGTTAATCAAACTTTTATATTATGAGGCACTATGGTATAGTCAGGCTACAGCTACAGTACTTAAGGCCTGTGTCATTCTGCTTTTCAAATTTAATCACCATGCTAATGCAACTTCAAGCTTTTGTAATTTTGCCACGATATGGGCTCCTACTGCTAATGCCAAAAGGCTGAGTGATTATGTACCGATATATTACTCATACTGGTGCTGTCACCTATTGTTTGTGAGATTTGCCACTTTCTTACTACTGCTGGTGCTGCTGCCACCTCTTCCACGAGTGATAAAACACTATATTGTGTACTGTTACTACTACTTCTGCTGCTCAGATAGCTATGTGACAAGTTCTTTGCCACTATATGCTACAATTACCAATGCTGCTGCTGTGCTGCTGCCACCTCTTCCACGAGTGATAAAACACTTTATTGTGTACTGTTACTACTACTTCTGCTGCTCAGATACCTATGTGACAAGTTCTTTGCCACTATATGCTACAATTACCAATGCTGCTGCTGTGCTGCTGCCACCTCTTCCACGAGTGATAAAACACTTTATTGTGTACTGTTACTAATACTTCTGCTGCTCAGATACCTATGTGACAAGTTCTTTGCCACTATATACTACAATTACCAATGCTGCTGCTGTGCTGCTGCCACCTTTTCCACGAGTGATAAAACACTATATTGTGTACTGTTACTACTATACTGCTGCTGCCAGTGCTCAGATACCTATGTGACAAGTTCTTTGCCACTATATACTACAATTACCAATGCTGCTGCTGTGCTGCTGCCACCTCCTCCACGAGTGATAAAACACGTTATTGTGTACTGTTACTACTACTTCTGCTGCTCAGATACCTATGTGACAAGTTCTTTGCCACTATATGCTACAATTACCAATGCTGCTGCTGTGCTGCTGCCACCTCTTCCACGAGTGATAAAACACTTTATTGTGTACTGTTACTAATACTTCTGCTGCTCAGATACCTATGTGACAAGTTCTTTGCCACTATATACTACAATTACCAATGCTGCTGCTGTGCTGCTGCCACCTCTTCCACGAGTGATAAAACACAATATTGTGTACTGTTACTACTATACTGCTGCTCAGATACCTATGTGACAAGTTCTTTGCCACTATATGCTACAATTACCAATGCTGCTGCTGTGCTGCTGCCACCTCTTCCACGAGTGAAAAAACACTTTATTGTGTACTGTTACTAATACTTCTGCTGCTCAGATACCTATGTGACAAGTTCTTTGCCACTATATACTACAATTACCAATGCTGCTGCTGTGCTGCTGCCACCTCTTCCACGAGTGATAAAACACTTTATTGTGTACTGTTACTAATACTCCTGCTGCTCAGATACCTATGTGACAAGTTCTTTGCCACTATATGCTACAATTACCAATGCTGCTGCTGTGCTGCTGCCACCTCTTCCACGAGTGATAAAACACTTTATTGTGTACTGTTACTACTATACTGCTGCTGCCAGTGCTCAGATACCTATGTGACAAGTTCTTTGCCACTATATACTACAATTACCAATGCTGCTGCTGTGCTGCTGCCACCTCTTCCACGAGTGATAAAACACTATATTGTGTACTGTTACTACTATACTGCTGCTGCCAGTGCTCAGATACCTATGTGACAAGTTCTTTGCCACTATATGCTACAATTACCAATGCTGCTGCTGTGCTGCTGCCACCTCTTCCACGAGTGATAAAACACTATATTGTGTACTGTTACTACTATACTGCTGCTGCCAGTGCTCAGATACCTATGTGACAGGTTCTTTGCCACTATATACAACAATTACCAATGCTGCTGCTGTGCTGCTACCACCTCTTCCACGAGAGATAAAACACTATATTGTGTACTGTTACTACTATACTGCTGCTGCTCAGACACCTATGTCACAAGTTATTTGCCACTATATACTACTATTACCACTACTGCTGCTGTCAAGTCTTGCCCAAGTGTTTAGATGCTATCTAGTACTATTACCACTACTGCTTGTAAATGTTGGGCCAGATTCAGGAACACTTGCGCTGGAGTATTTCGATATGCGCCGCGTAACTGTGATGATGCGCCGTCGTTTCTATGTGCCCGTACCCACCAAACTAGATGCGCCCAATAACGGGTCATTTGCGACCGGCGGAACGTTCCGACGCCAGAGTATCGTCAGCGCTTAATTTCGCTGGGCGCATCAGTCGCGCCTATTGATTTCCCCTGCAAATATGCAAATGAGGGATTTTTCCCAATTCACGAACGGATTAGCACCATACGCCGGCTACATGCGCCGCGCGTATCTCGTCCGTCCGGCGCAAAGTTATTTCTACAAAAGGCTGCTTTATCTTTACTCCAGACGGTCACAGGTCAGCAGGAGAGCAGCTACATCAGCGTTACCGACGATAAGAGCTAGCTGAGCACCCCCACTTGCAGGACAACACCTCTGTCCATGCTTGTCTGTCAAATTTTACAGCCATGGAGGAAGACATCATAGGTCTCCATTGCCGAGATGACGGCTGACAGCTCCTGGCCATTAGAGTTCAGATTTCTCCTGTGTGTTTGCGGGGAACGGGAGCAGCCATCTCAGAACAAAAGTAACATCACTGCGGGGAGGGGGAGCAGGATATACTTTAGTGCCGGAATGGCGCTTCTACGGGCGCATTTAAACGCCCAACGGAAGGCATTGCGCTGACGTTTCCCGTGAAGTGGTGCCGACGGAAGTTGTGAGCATGCGCACAAAGGGGGCGAGTGGAGCCTCACTCACTGCGCATGCTCCGTGGTTGATGCGCTGAACGTAAGCCTCTGCACTGGGCTCCGCCCATCATTTACATATGATCACACCCACTTCCCCTTGCGTCGGGTTACGCCAGCGCATTATCGTTACTCTGGCGCAAGTTTACGCGCAACTGCTATGTGAATAACAGTACTTGCGCCGAAAGGGTCTTCAGAGTAACGTAAATGAGAAGCGTTACTCCAGAGGAAAGATACTCCCATCTACCTGAATCTGGCCCGTTGTGTGTGTGATAATTACTTTATATTTGAATACTACTGCTGCTGCCTTCATGCTGAGTAATGCTTCATGAACTCTCTGTCACAGCGGATCCACAAACAGCCTCCGCTACAAGCTACCAGACCGGATCGTAACAGCAAGTGTGACTAAAACACTGAACTTTATGTTAAACCCTGGTTTGCGGCCTTTATACTGCAACCATTAGCCTGTCTGCAAAAGCAACTCTGTATATAGTATATATATATATATATATATATATATATATATATATATATATATATATATATATATAGTATATATATAGTATATAAGAGCAAATAGTATAAAATGTTTTTGGTTATTATGAAGTTAGATCTGTTGATGTTGATGTTGATGTTGATGTGTTAGATGTGAAGTTAGATGTGTTGAAAAACCTACCAATCTCAATAAGAAAGGAAACATTGAGAAAAAAAACATTTTTATTACAAGAAGAAAAAATCAAATGTTACTCTGCAAACGCTTCTGAATCTCTATCATCTCCGCATACTTCTTCATATGCTGTTGCTCCAGCAAAATATTTTGTTGGTCCAGATACCGCATTTTCCGCTGATTTGCGCGAATTCTATCTTCGATCCTCTGCATTTCGCTCTGTTTCACCAAAATATCTTTCATAGCTGTTAGGATATAAGAAAGAAAAAAAATTGATTTCAAAGACCGTTATCAAATACATAAAATATTTATGTTGCTTATTAAACAATCATTATCATGTATACACAATTGTTATGTGTCTAGCACATACAGGGAGTCCAGAATTATTAGGCAAATGAGTATTTTGACCACATCATCCTCTTTATGCATGTTGTCTTATTCCAAGCTGTATAGGCTCGAAAGCCTACTACCAATTAAGCATATTAGGTGATGTACATCTCTGTAATGAGAAGGTGTGTGGTCTAATGACATCAACACCCTATATCAGGTGTGCATAATTATTAGTCAACCTTCTTTCCTTTGGCAAAATGGTTCAAAAGAAGGACTTGACAGGCTCAGAAAAGTCAAAAATAGTGAGATATCTTGCAGAGGGATGCAGCACTCTTAAAATTGCAAAACTTCTGAAGCGTGATCATCGAACAATCAAGCGTTTCATTCAAAATAGTCAACAGGGTCGCAAGAAGCGTGTGGAAAAACCAAGGCACAAAATAACTGGCCATGAACTGAGAAAAGTCAAGCGTGCAGCTGCCAAGATGCCACTTCCCACTAGTTTGGCCATATTTCAGAGCTGCAACATCACTGGAGTGCCCAAAAGTACAAGGTGTGCAATACTCAGAGACATGGCCAAGGTAAGAAAGGCTGAAAGACGACCACCACTCAACAAGACACACAAGCTGAAACGTCAAGACTGGGCCAAGAAATATCTCAAGAATGATTTTTATAAGGTTTTATGGACTGATGAAATGAGAGTGAGTCTTGATGGGCCAGATGGATGGGCCCGTGGCTAGATTGGTAAAGGGCAGAGAGCTCCAGTCCGACTCAGACGCCAGCAAGGTGGAGGTGGAGTACTGGTTTGGGCTGGTATCATCAAAGATGAGCTTGTGGGGCCTATTCGGGTTGAGGATGGAGTCAAGCTCAACTCCCAGTCCTACTGCCAGTTTCTGGAAGACACCTTCTTCAAGCAGTGGTACAGGAAGAAGTCTGCATCCTTCAAGAAAAACATGATTTTCATGCAGGACAATGCTCCATCACACGCGTCCAAGTAATCCACAGCGTGGATGGCAAGAAAGGGTATAAAAGAAGAAAAACTAATGACATGGCCTCCTTGTTCACCTGATCTGAACCCCATTGAGAACCTGTGGTCCATCATCAAATGTGAGATTTACAAGGAGGGAAAACAGTACACCTCTCTGAACAGTGTCTGGGAGGCTGTGGTTGCTGCTGCACGCAATGTTGATGGTGAACAGATCAAAACACTGACAGAATCCATGGATGGCAGGCTTTTGAGTGTCCTTGCAAAGAAAGGTGGCTATATTGGTCACTTATTTGTTTTTGTTTTGTTTTTGAATGTCAGAAATGTACAGGGAGTGCAGAATTATTAGGCAAGTTGTATTTTTGAGGATTAATTTTATTATTGAACAACAACCATGTTCTCAATGAACCCAAAAAACTCATTTATATCAAAGCTGAATATTTTTGGAAATAGTTTTTAGTTTGTTTTTAGTTTTAGCTATTTTAGGGGTATATCTGTGTGTGCAGGTGACTATTACTGTGCATAATTATTAGGCAACTTAACAAAAAACAAATATATACCCATTTCAATTATTTATTTTTACCAGTGAAACCAATATAACATCTCAACATTCACAAATATACATTTCTGACATTCAAAAACAAAACAAAAACAAATCAGTGACCAATATAGCCACCTTTCTTTGCAAGGACACTCAAAAGCCTGCCATCCATGGATTCTGTCAGTGCTTTGATCTGTTCACCATCAACATTGCGTGCAGCAGCAACCACAGCCTCCCAGACACTGTTCAGAGAGGTGTACTGTTTTCCCTCCTTGTAAATCTCACATTTGATGATGGACCACAGGTTCTCAATGGGGTTCAGATCAGGTGAACAAGGAGGCCATGTCATTAGTTTTTCTTTTTTTATACCCTTTCTTGCCAGCCACGCTGTGGAGTACTTGGACGCGTGTGATGGAGCATTGTCCTGCATGAAAATCATGTTTTTCTTGAAGGATGCAGACTTCTTCCTGTACCACTGCTTGAAGAAGGTGTCTTCCAGAAACTGGCAGTAGGACTGGGAGTTGAGCTTGACTCCATCCTCAACCCGAAAAGGCCCCACAAGCTCATCTTTGATGATACCAGCCCAAACCAGTACTCCACCTCCACCTTGCTGGCGTCTGAGTCGGACTGGAGCTCTCTGCCCTTTACCAATCCAGCCACGGGCCCATCCATCTGGCCCATCAAGACTCACTCTCATTTCATCAGTCCATAAAACATTAGAAAAATCAGTCTTGAGATATTTCTTGGCCCAGTCTTGACGTTTCAGCTTGTGTGTCTTGTTCAGTGGTGGTCGTCTTTCAGCCTTTCTTACCTTGGCCATGTCTCTGAGTATTGCACACCTTGTGCTTTTGGGCACTCCAGTGATGTTGCAGCTCAAAAATATGGCCAAACTGGTGGAAAGTGGCATCTTGGCAGATGCACGCTTGACTTTTCTCAGTTCATGGGCAGTTATTTTGCGCCTTGGTTTTTCCACACGTTTCTTGCGACCCTGTTGACTATTTTGAATGAAACGCTTGATTGTTCGATGATCACGCTTCAGAAGCTTTGCAATTTTAAGAGTGCTGCATCCCTCTGCAAGATATCTCACTATTTTTGACTTTTCTGAATCTGTCAAGTCCTTCTTTTGACCCATTTTGGCAAAGGAAACGAAGTTGCCTAATAATTATGCACACCTGATATAGGGTGTTGATGTCATTAGACCACACCCCTTCTCATTACAGAGATGAACATCACCTAATATGCTTAATTGGTAGTAGGCTTTCGAGCCTATACAGCTTGGAGTAAGACAACATGCATAAAGAGGATGATGTGGTCAAAATACTCATTTGCCTAATAATTCTGCACTCCCTGTATATTTGTGAATGTTGAGATGGGTATATATTTATTTTTTGTTAAGTTGCCTAATAGTTATGCACAGTAATAGTAGTCACCTGCACACACAGATATCCCCCTAAAATAGCTAAAACTAAAAACAAACTAAAAACTAGTTCCAAAAATATTCAGCTTTGATATTAATGAGTTTTTTGGGTTCATTGAGAACATGGATGTTGTTCAATAATAAAATGAATCCTCAAAAATACAACTTGCCTAATAATTCTGCACTACCTGTATACTTCGATCATAAATACCATATTATTGTTCTGAAATCTGACGGGTGCGCTTTAAATGCTGTCCATTTTTATATCTACATCTTATTGTTGAAATGTTATTAATCTTTGTGCACATATTTACCCTCCTGATTGATGCTCATAGAAACGGTCTCTTCCTCCTGCTTGTCTTCTCCTACAGCCGATACTGCAGCAGAAGTTGGGGGGGGGGGGTGCAGCTCCTCATGTTGGTCCTCAACAGGAGCTGGGGGTGGCGAGTGGGAGGGCCCTGGCTGCTCCTCCTCATCCCTCTCCTCCTCTTCCGCATCCTCCTCCTGCTCCTCCTCTTCATCCTCCTCCTCTACGGCCTGTCGCCTTGTGCGCTTGGGGCGCACAGCTGGTAGAGGAGCATCTATAATAACACAATGTTCATATATGTAAAAATGTTTTCTAATGACGTATGCAAATTCTGTGTACTCTGCTGTATTGTATATGAATACAAATTAATTTATATAGACAGTTAACCAATGGGACAATGTTATATTAAAGGGTCTTGTGGGCAATACAGGGGACTCAGCGTGAGCTGGGCTGCCACCATGGTAAAATGAGCTGTTTTTGTCTCCTTTGTTTTGTTCAGACGATCTCATGTTAAAAAAAGGGCCTGATGGAGCACACGGGATTACTATGACAACCCCACGCCTAACACAGGAATTTAGTGGGAATCTATATATATAAAACTCAACGTGTGTGTGTATGTATGTACCAGCATCACGTCCAAACGACTAAAGATATTTACATGAAACTTGGCACACAGGTTACTTATATGTCAGCCACAAACATAGGATATGTGGTTTAACCCTTACCTACCCCCATTTGCCATGGTCAGGGTTTTTCTTTAAAGTCCCATTCTACTCTATGGGAAATACATGTTACTTCATAACAGCTGTAGATATTTCGATAACACTTGGTCACATGTTACTTATACGTCCACTTAAAGTATAGGATCGTTAATTTATCCCTTAACTACCCCCATTTGTGAGGGTCGGGGTTTTTGTTTAAAGTCCCATGCAAAGCAATGGGAAAAGTATGTTTCCACATAACTTCTGTGTTCCTGTCTGCTGTCCCATGTCTTTTTTCAACAGTACTATGAATACCTTGGCTGGTGGTGGTGATATATGTTACCACAACATGGCGTCTGGGTTAACAACATCTGCCCTTACATTAATTACATATGACCTTACATAACTGTCACCAAAGGAGCTGCGCTGACAAGCCATTCACCTCTGCAGCTAGGGGTTCGGATCCCGCTCTCGGCTACATGTGAATTGAGTTTGGTGGTCTCAGCCCGGCTCCCGGTGGGTGTGCTATGCGAGGTAAGCCTGTGCTTAGTATGCCCACCCCCCTCCCACAAAAACCACCACACTTACACACGCACTCAAAATTGGTTTAACATGCACGCACTCTGACCACGCGGTCTCTAAAAAGAGAGGCGAAGGACTAATGGGGCTGGTTGAGCGGGCAAATCCTCTCACTCCCTTATAGGGAGTCCCTCTGCCCCGTTGGGCTTCAAAGCGGAGCAGGTAGCACGGGCTGTGTGGGAGGACCCCCTCACACCCGCCATTGCCACCCGGGGCATGGAGAAAGGTGGCAGATTGCCTCTGGGGGAGGCCTGCCTACTCCCAACTCCTGCAGTCCTGCTCCTCTCTCGAGTACATGCACAAAATACACTTTAGAAAAAAAAAATACATAACTGTCACCAATAACTTACCTGGATGATATTCATCCCGTATACGTTTGACCTGGTCCATGTGGCGCCTCTTCAGGTCCGACCATTTTTTTAATATTGCCAAGCGGTCGTGTGTGCAGCCCTGTTGGTCGCGTAAGTCCTGCATTAGGGAGCTGACCACTTTTTTTTTTTCCGCCTGCGTCCGCTCCTGATCGTAGCCCTTTTGCAGGAACCTCTGCAAGATGAAGAACAAAGTATATTATAATACTTTTGTTTAAACCCTTATGGATATATGACGGAAATCTATGGTATTCAACAATTGGAAGCATTCTCGCCTTATTAATCAATGACAGTTAATGGCTGTCCGGTAATACTGGGGAGTTGTTTTGCAACAGCTGTAGGCTCCGTTTAGGAAACAGTGCCGTACCAGATGTTTTTTTTTTATTGTGGAGGGGAGGGTGGCTATGTAGGGGTATGTGTATATGTTTTGTTTTTTAATTTATATTTAGTGTGGTGTCGTGTTTTTAAGGTACAGTCAGAGGGGCGTGGGGTTCACAGTAGTTTCCCGCTGAGGGTTTGAGCTGCAGCGCCAAATTTGCTTCAGCTAGAAGCACACTGTAAGTCCCAGCCCATGTGAATGTACCCTGTACATTCACATTGGGGGAGAGGGGGGGGGGGGGTTATTGCAGCCAGTTGCATGCAGGGAGTTGTAGTTTTGCAACAGCTGGAGGCAGAATGGTTGCAAAACACTGCGAGTTTGTTACCTAACTCAGGGTTTCAAGACCAGTCCACCTCCAGCTGTTGCAAAACTACTACTACCATCAGCCATGGTCTGTCAGTGCATGGTAAGAATTTTACTTTTGCTGCATCTAGGGTGCCACAGTTTAGAGACCCGTGTATAGTGTATAGTGGTCTGAAAAATGTGGGCCTGCATAACTTGCAAAACTAGAAGTGCCAGCATGCCCAGGCATGCTGGAAGTTGTAGTTCTGCAACATCTAAAGGGCAATATGTATTCGAACGTCCTTGGGCCTTAAGGACCCTGAAGTCAGGACGTTCGCATACGTCCTATGTCCACAACATGTTAAATTAATTATGCTAAATAGCAAGGAAAGTGCCTAAATACACATTTACCAACCAGGGTGTCTGCAGCTGTGCAGGCATGCTGGGAGTTGTAGTTTTGCAACAGCAGGAGACACAATGTTTGGGAAATACTAATATCTGATCTTATATACTAACTTTTAAACTAGTCTAAAATTCAGTTAAAGATAATGAAATAACAGTGGTGAAAATACTTACACTAATCAGCATCTTTTCCTCACTGGGTGTAAAATTGCTTCCAACCATTTTCACTCCCAAGGACTGGGCAGCACAAAATTGCGAAGCGAAAATGAGCTGGCAGGTAACTGGCAATTATCCAGGAAATGCTCGCGTGTTGGTCGCGTGTTGTTCGCGCGTTTGCGCATGCGCAAACGAGAATCGCAATAAATATCGCAATTAGCGAAATTTCGCAATATTGTTTTTTCGCTAAAATATCACGAATATTCGATTTTAGCGAATATTTCTCAAATATTCTACTATATATTTGTGATATATCGCGAAATCGAATATGGCGTATTCCGCTCAACACTAGTCAGAACGTGGTGACATAAAACACAACGACGTGCTGAGAAAAATGAAGTTCAATGCTTCCAAGCATGCTTCAACTTGATTCTGAGCATGCAGTGATTTTTAACCGATGGATTTCCCCACAGACGATCGTTTTTTTTAACCATCAGAGAAACAACATAAAATTCGATGGCTGTTCCGATGGCTGTACCTTTGCATGACCTGCGCATCATATAACTTTACGCCGGACGTACGCCTTACATAAACGGCGTAGATTACAGCGACGGGCGCAAGTACGTTTGTGAATCTGCGTAGCTTGCTCATTTACATATTCTACACATAAATCTATGGAAGCGCCTCTTGCGGCCAGCGTAAATATGCGCCCAAGATCCGACGGCATAGGTGACTTACATCCGTCGGATGAAGCCAAAATTCAGGTGTATCTTATTTCAAGAATAAGGCGCATAAATACGACGGCACATCCGTGGACTTACGCGGCGTATCAGTAGATACGTCGACATAAGTCCTTTCTGAATCTGGCCCAAAGAATCTATTGAAAAAACAACAAGTGGTAAACCTTAAATAAAAATCACCAAGTGAATGATGTGTAAACGAAAACTAATCAATGAATAAAAATTAAATAAAGTCCCAAAAATTATGTATGTAGCTTGATTGGTGTGTACGACTAGGTGATTCCTAGATCAGCGAAACCATGCAATATTTCAACACTTGAACATGATGCACACTGTGAAAGCAACCGCCACCAATTGTACAGAGGCTTACTGAAAATGCTGAACCCTAAAAAAAAGCATACGCTCAAAGGGTCAGCAGAGCTGAATATGATCAATGGATGTAGAACCAGATCTTTGCAGGGCAAAAAGCAGCAAGTCCACCAATTGAATGGAGAAGGTGTGTGGTGCTTGAAGATAATGACCCACGGAAGGTCAAACCATAGACCCGATGTATTGGGAAAGAGAAGAACATACGCACATGTGTAATACTGTAGGCAATGAGCGTTTAATGATAGTTGAAAACACTTACATGAAAGTGGAAGGAAAACACTTTGATCAAATGTGCATGACAGCAGTGGAGTCCCCAACGCGTTTCGCAATATGTTCGTCTGGGGTATACCTCCAATGTTGCCTGTCTCGCTTAAATGTACAATCTGACCCTGATCACTGGAACACCCCGGGAGCTTGTCCAATCAAAGACCACTTCTGGGTTGACTTTAGAAGAAACAAAAATGTATCTGGAAACCCCATATACATTTCAAACCCAATATACAAAGGGGAAAGAATAAAGGGATGTCAATCTTAAAATTGATAAAGATCAATGAAAAAAGGGCAGAATAAATCACTGGTGTATGTGCACAGAATTGTAAACAAACCCGCATTGCGCATCGCGGCCCGCAACCAATCATGTACTGCAATGCGTCATTACATCATCACATGATGGGTCACATGAGGCATGACCCCCGCTCGTCTCCTCTATCGCGCGCGTCAAGTGACATGGATTGTGATCCAGTGTGCGCCGCGTGACACGCACACAGCGCTTTATCTATAGCATGCAGAAGAGATGTTTAATCTACGTGGCACACGTCACCCAGTGTGCGCCACGTGACCCACACGCTGCGCTCCATCTTCTAAATCCGGGATAGATGTTGTTCTGTGAAACAGAACGTGACACATCACGCGCCACGTGGGACGCGGCTCAAGGATGAGCCACTAATTATTGCACTCCAGCTCTGGTGTATGGGGAAAGAAACATACACCCCTCATGCGTTCCAGAACCAGGAAATGGAACATCCTCCCTACTGGAAGAGTTTAGAAAAGCCCAAATGCCTAATTAAAAACAATGGGAAATATAAAATATATTTAATACAATTGAAAAATATCTTATTTGGTATGTATAAAATTAAAAAAATAATACAAAAGGTGGGGGGTTATCATTTAGCCATAATTGAAAACTATAGTATATTAACTGGTTGCCGACCAGCCGCCGCAGTTCTACAGCGGCAGGTCGGCTTCCTGCGCGAGAGCCTGTAGCTATACGTCGGCTCTCGAAGCAGCCACTAGGGTGCCGTGCGCATGCTCAGCAGGCGCGATCGCCACCGGGCACCCGCGATTGTTCGGTACAGAGCGAGGACCGGGAGCTGTGTGTTTCCCTGTGTCAGGGAGAGAAATGCTGACCTTCTGTTCATACAATGTATGAACAGAAGATCAGTAATTTCCCCATGTCAGTCCACCCCCCCCATACAGTTAAAACACACCCGGGAACATACTTAACCCCTTCCCTGCCCCCTTGTGTTAACCCCTTCACTGCCAGTGCCAGCATTTTTATAGTAATCAATGGATTTTTATAGCACTGATCGCTATAAAAATGCCAATGGTCCCAAAAATGTGTCAGAAGTGTCCGCCATAATGTCGCAGTACCAAAAAAAAAATCGCTGATCGCCACCATTACTAGTAACAAAAATATTAATACAAATTGTATTTTTTATATATTTTTGGGGGATATTTATTATAGCAAAAAGTAAAAAATATTGCATTTTTTTCAAAATAGTCCCTCTATTTTTGTTTATAGCGCAAACAATAAAAAACGCAGAGGTGATCAAATACCACCAAAAGAAATCTCTATTTGTGGGAAAAAAAAGACGCCAATTTTGTTTGGGAGCCACGTCGCATGATCGCGCAATTGTCAGTTAAAGCCGGGCAGTGCCGAATCGCAAAAACTGCTCTGGTCATTGGGCAGCAATATGGTCCGGGGTTAAGTGGTTAAACCTATATCAGAAATTTGGCTACTAGGTTCGCTGGTGCTGTGGGCCAGATACATAGACAACATCCTCCTCCTCTGGGATGCATCACTAGAGACCTTTATGGGACATTTAAATCATAATGACAGAGGTATATCCCTTACGTACACAGCCAGTCAGGAGAAGATCCAGTTTTTAGATCTGGAGATCTGTATCGTGGATCACCAGTTTCTATTTAAGACCTTCTTAAAAAAAAAAATGATCGAAATGGTTTTATCCCCAGCAACAGTTGCCATCATCCATCTTGGCTCAACTCAGTCCCCCGGAGTCAATTTCTGAGACTACGCAGAAATTGCTCCGACATTAACACCTTTAACTTACAGGCCAATGTACTCAAGCAGAGATTCATTGACAAGGGTTATGACCCTGAAAGCATTGAACTGGATCTCAGAACCACTCTTGAGACTAATAGAAGTTCTTTACTTGAGATCAAACCCAAGTGAGTACAAGATGATAACTTTAAGTGGGCTTTGCTCACATCGTTTTCCTCTCAATACAAACAGGTAAAATCTATTATCACAAAGCATTGGAAGATACTGAGGAATGATCGCATTTTGAACATGGTATTGTCTGAACAGGCAAAAGTCATGTTCAGGGGCGCACCTACCCTTCAAAGTAAAATTGCACCCAATATTATTAATCCTCCCATCCGTCCCTCTTTCTTCCATCAATTAGTGGGTTATCATCCATGCAAAAAATGCACCGTTTGCAAATTTAACATCTCCGGCAAGGGTAAAAACTTGGGCCCAGATTCACAGAGCAATTACGCCTGTCTAACTGGTGTTAGACAGGAGTAATTTCAAATTTTGCGCGCCGTATCACTAGTTTGAATCCTCAAACCATGATACGGCGGCTTCGGGCTTCGATCCGAGAGGCTTACGTCCTCGTAAGCCTTCGGATCTACACTGCGATATTTTTGCGGCCGCTGGGAGGAGTTTGCGTCGTTTTCATGCGTCGGGATATGCAAATGAGTTTTTACGGCGATCCACGAAGGTACGAGTGTCCCTCGCAATCGCCTACGTCATTTTTTGGCTAAGTAATGTTAGAGGAGGTTTTTGCTGGTCTAACAGTGCGTAACCCATGTAAAGTATGGCCGTCGTTCCCGCGTCGATTTGAAAATATATATTTTTTTTTAATGTAACTCGTTCGGGAATAGGAATGTACGTAAACGACGCTACTACGACGTGACAACGTGTTTTCACGCAATGCACGGCGGGAAATTTGCGAACGGAGCATGCGCAGTTCGATCGCCGCGGGAACGCGCCTATTTTAAATGCTTCACGCCCCCTACTCGCGCAGATGGATTGCGACGGGAGAAATACACTACGCCGCCATCGTTTACTGGACAAAATCTACCTGGATTCCACGTAGAGCCAGGTAAAAAACGGCGGCGTAGTGTATTTCTGATACTCTACGAGAATCTAATTCTCTGTGAATCTGCCCCTTGGAGTTTAGATCTACTGCCACGGGGAGAATATACCCTATTTAACATTTTCGTACATGTGGGACCAAATATGTAGTCTATCTCATTACGTGTCCATGTGGCAAACAGTATGTGGGCCGTACTATTCGTACATTCTCTGTGAGGGTTGGAGAGCATATAGCTCTAATCCTCAGTGGAAATACCCATCATACTGTGCCCAGACACTATAGACTACATCACAACAGAAACCCAACTGGTACTCGATTTTTGATTATCGACCAGTTCATTGCTCCATGGAGGGGTAGTTCCAAGACTCGAGGTGTGTCTCAACTCGTTTAGAA
This sequence comes from Rana kukunoris, assembly GCA_029574335.1. Lineage (NCBI taxonomy): Eukaryota > Metazoa > Chordata > Amphibia > Anura > Ranidae > Rana > Rana kukunoris. The sequence goes on from CM056049.1 coordinate 542,741,499, forward strand.
CACATACGCCATCAGGCCTCAATGTCGAGTGGGACATTAATTCCTTCATCAATAAATCTTAGAGTCAAATAATCAATTTTTGTATTATGTGGCATATTTATCTCCCTATTCGTGGGTATCCTTCCTCCTTTTTTATGCCAATGTACCCTTTCCCCAATTTATTTTTTATTTTTTTATTTTCTTGTTTTATCCTTCTTTAATGTGTATATCCTTTTCTGTAATATTTAATGTTTATACACAGATGCATTTTGTGTTCCCATAGGGGGTTCGTCCAATAGGGGATCACCATGTAGGGTTTTTACTTGACTTTTTTTGGATCTATTATGGATATCCAATTATATGTTGGTTGTAAAAAAAAACTTTATGGGCCAGTCTTTTTAGGACTCAATATGGGTTTCGCCATTTTTTGGTTATTTTTTCTAGTAGCCAATTTTCTGATATAGGTTTAATATACTATTGTTTTCATATATTGCTAAATGATACCCCCCTTTTTATTTATTTTTATTTTATACATACCAAATGAGATATTTTAAAATTTTATTAAATATATTGTATATTTCCCATTGTTTTTAATTAGGCATTTGGGCTTTTCTTCCAGTTCCATTTCCTGGTTCTGGAACGCATGAGGGGTGTATGTTTATTTCCCCATACGCCAGAGCTGGAGTGCAATAATTAGCAGCTCATCTTTGAGCCATGTCCCATGTGACGAGTGATGTGTCATGAGCTGTTGCACAGAACATCTTTCCTGGATTTAGAAGATGGAACGCAGCGCGCAGGTCACGTGGCACACGCTGGGTGATGTGTGCCACGTAGATTAAACATCTCTTCCGCATGCTATAGATGAAGCTCGGCGTGCGTGTCACGCGGCGCACACTGAATCGCGCTCCATGTCACGTGACGCGCGCGATAGAGGAGACAAGCGGGGTCATGCCTCATGTGACGCGTCACGTGATGATGTAATGGCGCATCACAGCGCATGATTGGTTGCAGGCCGCGATGCGCAATGTGGGTTTGTTTACAATTATGTGCACATACACCAGCTCCCGGTGGTGTTCCTGTGATCAGGGTCATATTGTACATTTAAGCGAGACAGGCAACAGTAGAGGTATACCCCAGACAAAGCAACATATTGCGAAATGAATCAGGGGACTCCACTGCTGCAACACACATTTGATCAAAGTATTTTCCTTCCACTTTCATGTAAAGCCTCGTACACATGATCAGTCCACACAATGAGAACGGTCGGAAGGACGGTTAACCGATGAAGCTGACTGATGGTCTGATGTGCCTACACAACATTGGTTAAATAACCGATCGTGTCAGAACGCAGTGACGTAAAACACAACGACGTGCTGAAAAAAATGAAGCTTAATGCTTCCAAGCATGCGTCGACTTGATTCTGAGCATGCGAGGATTTTTAACCGATGGTCGTGCGTACTAACGATCGGTTTTGACCTATTGGTTAGGAGTCCATCGGTAAATTTTAAAGCAAGTTGGCTTTTTTTTAATCAAAGCTTAAGTAACCAATGGGGTCTACACACGATCGGTTTTGACCGATGAAAATGGTCCATCAGACTAGACATGTGCACAGAAAAAAAATTCGTTTTTTTTTTGTTCCGTTTCGTATGGTCCCGTCTGTTTGTTTCCGTTCGTTTTTCGTAAGACGCCCGTTTTCCCGTTCGTTCCCGTTCGTTTGTCGTACGACGTGATTTTTTCGTATTCCGATCGTTTCGTATTTCCGTTACCGTTTTATTTTCGTACATACGGGATGATTCGTTATTCTGTTTAATTCATGTTCGTTTCTTGTTAGACAATAATTATCGTGAATTTTCGTCAATTTGCATTCTGTGTATCTTGAATGCTTTTCTTTTGTTAGTGTCAGTTGTATGTTCATTGTTCAATGACATCTATAACAAAATAATTGCATTATGTATATTGAATGAATTCCTTTTTCTGTTATAGGTGTCATATCAACATACGAAAATAACAAAAGAAACAGGTTCAAATGCAAATCTTTTGTTTATGTTTGTTTTGAATGGCCAGAGAGTTAGGCTGGCCATACATGATACAATTTTCTGTGCAATTTTCTTTAGATTTACCTTTAACTATGTAGTGCAAGGGCCTGCCTGATTGCATACAATTGAAAGTGTTGTTTAGTTTGACCTCATATATGGTTTTTGGTAAATCTAAAAGAAAATTGTACAAGAAATATGAACATGTATGGCCAGCCTCAGTGACTGAAAGCAGCTTCTCTTTTGTGCAGAATAGTGAGTACACTTGTACAGTAAAGCCTAATAAACTTTTCTGTGGATTTTCATCTGAAGGGAGATCAGTTGGCCAGACTTCTGAACCCAAAAATGGTTTTCTGATGCAGTTTAAAAACGAACAAATTTTCTGAGAACGATCGGAAAAACAATCGTTTTTATGTTTTTATGTTTTCATGTTTGTTGTTAAAATAGTCTGACCAAGTGTATGGGGCTTAACAATACTATTGTTAAGCCCCATACACTTGGTCAGACTATTTTAACAACAAACATAAAAACGATGGTCAGTGATACGCCGGCATAACTCACACTTTGTGCCGGCTTATCGGTTTTCTGTATGCAGAAAACAAGATACGCCAGTTTGCAGCAAAGATCCGACAGGCGTAATTGTATTACACCGTCAGATCTTAACTGCAATTTTAAAATGGCCGGTGGGGGCGTTCTCACTGATTTACGCAGAGAATATGTAAATCAGCGAGATACGCCAATTCACGAACGTAAGCGGGCCCGACGCAGTCACTTTACGCTGTTTTCGTAAGGGATTTCCCAGGATAAAGATAAAGCTGCCAAAAGCAGGCGCATCCTATGTTAAGTATGGAGGTCGTGACCGTGGGAAATTTGAAAATGTTTACGTCGTTTGCGTAACTCGTCTGTGAATGGGGATTTACGTCGATTACGTTCACGTCATAAACACTGTCATAATTCGGAGCATGCCCAATGGGATTTTTCTATGGTCGATGCATGCGCAGTACGTTTGGCGCGTGGACGCACCTAATTTAAATAGGAGACGCCCCCTACCCGCCAAATTTGAATTAGGCCGCCCAGTTTACGCTACGCCGCGAATGTGAAAGTTGCGGCGGCGTAATGTAAATAGGTAACATTACGCAACCGCAAAGAACCCCTCACCATCCTGAATCTGGCCCATAGTGTTTAAATCTTTATCATCATCCAGCGCTACATTTTATATGTTCTGTTTGTCACTTTCCATTTAACTAAAATGTTTTAGTCAGTTTTAGTTGACAAAATTAACACTGCTGTGTACATGTGTATTTTTAGTCCTATTAAGTTTAAAAAAGCTATAGGATTTGACTGAAATTCTTTCATTGTAATGACTGCAAGATTTAAATAAAAATCTGGATACTACAGTATAATACTGTATATACACTATATTGTAAATTAAAACAAGTTCAAAGGTTGCAACTCTCCAAGAAAAGAAAGTAAGTGTTTCAAATATTATGACTGTTTGATTCTGAAAAATAAATCCTTCCCTAGGCAAAAAACATAACTCAAACCCTGTACACATTATCAGTTTGTCCGATGAAAACAGACCGATGGACTGTTTTCATCGGTCAAATCAATCATGTGTGTGCTCCCATCGATTTATTTTCCATCCGTTAAAAAAAATAGAACATGTTTAAAATCTTTCCTATAGATAAAAAAACAATAGAAAAAAGTATTGTCTGTGTGGAAGTCCATTGGTCAAAAATCCACGCATTTTCAGAATCAAGTCGATGCATGCTCGGAAGCATTGAACTATTTTTTTCTCAGCACGATGTAGTGTTTTACGTTACCCTGTTTAGATACGGTCAGATTTTTGACCAATGGTGTATAGGCAAGACTGATGAAAGTCAGCTTCATCGGATATCCGACAAAAAAAATCAAAAGCTTTGCCCAACGATGATGCAGTGTATGCTGGTTGTTAAGTTGCAGGGCCGGGAAGAAGAGGCATCCTTAACAACAGTTGAGTTATCAACTGTAAATGAGTTTTACAGCTGACAAAGAAAAAACGGCAGGTCTGGTATGGATTTGAAGCAGAACCCCACGCCAAACCCCCCTCCAAAAAAAATACGTACCAGACCCTTATCCAGGCGAGTACCCTGCTCTCGACATGGAGGTGGGTTCTTTGGTGCAGGGGGATTCCACAAAGCACCTGTCGCCATGTTGATGGGGACAAGGGGGACCTCTTCCCAACATCCAGAGCTGTGGTTGTCAGAGTCTGTGGGCGGAGGGCTTATTGAAAACTGGAAGGGGGCCCCTAGATACCGCTCCCCCTTCATGTGAATGGGTAGTACCCCTTCCCATTCACAAAAAAATGGCAAAAAGTTAAAAACACAGAGACAGTTTTTGACATATCCTTTATTAAAAAAATGAAAAAATAGTTTCCCTCAATGTAAACCCATCATCAATCACACTGCCCGCTGACCCGAAATAATAAAAAAATGGATTTACATCGAAGTGCACTATTTACTTTACGATTTACTTGGCCCTAACTGTTCACCCAACAGTATGACCAATGGAAACTCTGGGGCCGCGTACACACCATGAAATAAATCCGATCAAATCGGTCTGACAGACCTATTTGATCGGATTTGTCTGCTGGGATAGATTGGTTTGATCGTGTACACACGATCAAACCAAAATCCCCGCCTGCATACAGCGCAGTGACGTGGCGGTGACGTTGAAGTCACCGTCACCAGGAAGTAAAACACTTCTGCGCATGCGCCAAATCCATTCGACGCATGTGCGGACAGATATGTCTGCTGGTTAGTGTACTAACCAGCAGACATGTCGGACGGACGGGTTCCCAGCAGACAGATTTTAAAGCATGCTTTAAAATCTGTCTGCTGGAAAAATCTGTCTGTCTGCCCGTACACACGATCGAATTCGTCTGCTGAAACGGTCCGTCAATCGTGTGTACGCGGCCTGAGGAGAATTTCTTCTCTAGTCATTTATCAATGCATACTTAATGTCACTGCATGTTTCTCACTCCAAGAAACCTGCTTTCCTCACACAGACTTGCACATGCACTTACTTTTTACTAATATAGATGAAGATAAACATGTTTCCCTTTATAAGTTACCATTTTAAATTAATGGTTTGGATTCCCAATTTAAGATCCTGTAAATATGTATTTGTCTGTCTCGGTATCTGTTTCCTGACATATGCCTGAACAATGTCTGAAATTTGTATACTGCATACAATTCTAGATTAATTGATGTGTCACTATATTGGTCCAAAAGTGTTTTTGTATGTGTGTCTATACCCTGTATGTGTTATGAACAGCAGACTGTAAATTCCTTTTAAAACAGAGAAGGCATGTTGTTCTGCAAAAAATACTATACCCAAATATTTAAAACACTATTGGGTTGATTTCCTAAAGGAATATAGACTGTTCACCATGCAAGGACGTTTTTTCTTCACAAGGGAATTTTCTTTTAGCTTGGTGAATGAAGTGAAGCTCTGCTGATTTTTCATCATCCAATCTTGTGCAAACAAAAATACTTTTTTATTTTATTTTCTTGTCTGTGATTGGGTATTCTTAGAAAAGCCACATTCAGCAAGCCAAGAGAAATTGCAAATTGAAATTGAACAACCTGCTTGCCTTTAGCAAGTTAACTCCTATACTTTTTTTAAGCAAACTAAATACAATAAGCAGATCATTTATCTTTAAAAAAAATAGGCATTATATATTTCATAGCTGATTAAAGATATATGTTGTTATGATCATAAATACACCCCTATCATTATCATTAATATTTTCTCTCTTATACAAGGTCTAAATAGAAAATAACAATCCCTAGAAAATTCTTGGTCTTGTTATAAAGAAATGTTCTTCCTGGAGACAATGTAATTTCTGTACTTGGGGGTGAGGAAGACCCCATTAGCTAGGTTGTTTGGGCAAAACATAATGTTCTCCAAACCCACCTCTTTTTTTTGTTTAATTTGTTTCTATTCTTTTTCTCTTTTTATTACTTTTCTTTTACATCCTTATGTTGCGTACACACAATCGGACATTCCGACAACAAAACCATGGATTTTTTTCCGACAGAATGTTGGCTCAAACTTGTCTTGCATACACACTGTGACAGAAATGTTGTCGGAAATCCTGATTGCCAAGAACACGGCCACCTACAACACTGACAAGCCGAGAAAAATTAAGTTCAATGATTCTGAGCATGCATAGGATTTTTTTGCATCCGAATTGCATACAGACGATCGGAATTTCCGACAAGAACATTTGTTGTCGGAAAAATTGAGCTCTCAAACATTTGTTGATGGAAATTCCGACAGCAAAATTTCCGATGGAGCATACACACGGTTCGATTTTCCGACAACAAGCTCGTATCAAACATTTGTTGTCGGAAATTCCAACCGTGTGTACGCTGCCATAATCTTCACAAGCTCTTCTTAAGTTATTTGGTGTTGGTATGGTGAAATTAGAAAAAAAAGATGGGGGTTATGGAGAAAATTTTGAAATTTCATATGGAGAACATTTAAAACTTTTCAATGTAGATCCACTAAACCCTTGCTGTTCCACCGTGTCTGGCTCTGCCTTCCAATCTCAACCTTCTGGGACCATATCATCACCTTCATACATAGTATCACAGATTTCTCAAACCCAAGATGCCTCAGCTGCTGTTATTCAGTTAAAGCTCACCCAAACAGCCGCGCCCAGAGAACCCAGCATGTGTATATCTCAATGGACCCACCTTTGAGTCCTGGCAGACCGACAAACAGTTGTGTATCCATTCTATTTGTGTATGCCACAGTAAGTCCTCTCTGCAGTCCTAAAATGTGTCAGCCCGCACTTTTTTTTTGCCATAACTATGTTCAAAAGGCATTGCATTGTTTGGCTATCAAATAGTAATGATGGGAGGTATGAAACTCATAGTGATTGGCAATTAGCAGGTATAGTATAGTACAATTGTACTTAATTGTACTTAAGAGTGCTTTCACACTGAAAGTGCCTGGGTGTCAGCAGTTTACTATTTTTTTAGCTAGTGGGCGAAAAAGGGTTAAAAGCTCCAATAAAGTGCAGCTGCTATACTCCTATATACACTTAAAGAGGTGGTTCACCCTAAATATAAGCCCTCCCATGTGATCCAGCATACTGGCGTCAGCGCCAGTATGCTGTTTTTTTTTTTAAATCCATCACTTACAGTATTATGTTAAATTTTAATCTCTTACCCCTGTGGTGGACGGCGCCAGTATATATATATATATATTTCTCCGAGTCCTACGGCTATGGCGCGTCACGCCCTACGAAAAGACTCTGAGAAATACGGCGCCTGCGCAGTCAGCTCCTAGGTCTGTGCGCAGGCGCCGCATTTTCGCCGAGATTACCCGAGTCCTTATTGGGTATTTTCGCAAGATGTGACGAGCAATACTAGAGCCGTCCACCGCGGGGGAAAAAATTAAATTTCAGCATAATACAGTAAGTGGGGGATTAAAAAAAAAAAAAAACAGCATACTGGCGCTGACGCCAGTATGCTGGATCACATGGGAGAGCTTATATTTAGGGTGAACCTCCGCTTTAACCTAGTTAACAATATGATAACAGCTGCAGCAGCATTTTGCCGGTGGTTCTGTAGTACTGCCCATTAATTTCAATGGGCAGGGGTGCTTTAGCAGCGGTGTATGCACCACTGCTAAAGCACTGCAAAGAAGCTGCTTGCAGGACTTTTTTTGATGCCCTGCTAGCACAGTGCCCCAGTGTGAAAGCCCTCGGGCTTTCACACTGGGATTGCAGCTTAGGCTTTTTTCAGATGCTTTACAGGCGCTATTTTTAGTGCTGAGGCACCTGAAAAAAAGCCTCCAGTGTGAAAGGGGTCTTAGGCCCTGTACACACGATCAGACCGGTCTGATGAAACTGGTCTTCAGGGTTTTTCTGAAGAAAACGGTCCGTCAGACCAGTCTCATCAGACTGGTCTGACCGTGTGTATAAGGCCTTAGAGTAATTTTGCTTAATTTTTTCTGAAGCCACAAGTAACTGGTGACATCATACGTAACCGTATTCAGAAATTTTCAACAGTCTAATAATAAACACTACTGACACTACTAAAACGCACTGTACCAAATTAAAATTGCCATGAAAGGATGTCTAAGGCCGCGTACACACGATCGAACATGTCCGCTGAAACTGGTCCACAGACCAGTTTCAGCAGACAGATTTGATCGTGTGTACGGCCTAGCGGACAGGTTTCCAGCGGACAAAAGTTTTAAAACATGCATTAAAACTTGTCCGCTGGAAACATGTCCGTCGGACATGTCCGCTGGTTAGTACAACTAACCAGCGGACAGAAATCCCCCGCATGCATCGAATGGATTTGACGCATGCGTGGAAGCATTTTATTTCCTGGTTTGGTGACGTGGCGGCGTCAACGTCACCGCCACGTCACCGCGTTCTCTGTCCGAGGAGATTTTCGTTCGATGGTGTGTACACACCGCCAGACCAAAATCCTGCAGGAGACATGTCCGATGAAAACAGTCCGCCGACCGTTTTCATCGGACATGTCTCCTCGTGTGTACGGGGCCTTAGAAGCAGACTTTATAATTATTTTTATTATTAGACTGTTGAAAATTAGGATCCTTATTTTTTGCTCTCTCTCTCTCTCTTATGATCGAGAAATATGGACTGTAAAGATCAGATATTTAAAGATTTTGGTCAAAGAGTTTTCATTTTTATAATACAACGACAAAAGCTCAGAATATTAAAGTAGAGGGGACATAAAGCTTCTGCACATATGAGACTTTGATAATTCCACTAAAGGGACATAGAGCTCCTACAAGAAGATTTTTTCCTGCTAATTCAAGAGAGACTGATATATTCCAGAGGGAATACAGTCCAGGATTTTTAATTTTCTGCATATAAAGTGAAGTAAGTTGTCCTCGAGTTGTTCTACCGATTATGTTGGGCATCCCATAACCCCTCTTTCCTATCAAAGTAGTTTTCCCTTAAATAAAACAACAAAAACAAGGCCATGGACTGATTAATGTCCATGAATGAAAGTTGGAAATTGCGTGCTGCCTGGCTGTGCAGAAATAGGGGGACCCAAAAATCCAGCGCTACACTTGCACTGTACATTGTATTGTAAAGATTGTTTACTGTTTCATTTGTAAAAATCATATAGCCCAAGGTTTTTATACTGTAGATTATTTTCTGAATACTGTTTAGTGTGTAATTTGTATACATTAATCAACCCTATTAATAACTATATATAGCAGATCAAACTACTACTTTTGTTCAAGAATCCTCAGAATTGGCTGTGTATATGTAAATACTCCTATATACACTTAACCTAGATAACAATATGATAACAACGTAAATCCAATACTGTATTATTGAGGGTTGTTGGGGATGGCATCTAAGATGATCCTGTAAAACCCCTTTAAAATATCAAGTCTATTAAAATTGACTTGCGAGGCTCCTAAGTAGTTTGATGGTATCTTTGCTAGTCACAATTTTCTCTTGCTTTGACTGTGCAGTAAGAATTTGTTTAAGGCCGCGTACACACGATCGAATTTGTCCGCTGAAAACAGTCCGATGGACCGTTTCAGCAGACAAATCCGATCGTGTGTACGGGCTAGCGGACAGGTTTGTCCATCGGACAAATTTCAAAGCATGCTTTGAAATTTGTCCGCTACAAACCTGTCCGTCGGATATGTCCGCTGGTTAGTACGGGAAACCAGCCTACATATCCTCCCGCACATGCGTCGTATCCTGTGAATGGATCCGACGCATGCGCGCGGAAGTGTTTACTTCCTGGTACGTGACGTAGCGGTGACGTGGCGGTGTCAACTTCACCGCCGCATCACCACGCTGTCTGCCGGCGGGGATTTTGATCCGATGGTGTGTACACGCCATCGGACTGAAATCCGATGAGACATGTCCGCTCTAAACTGTCCGTCGGACAAGTTTGAGCGGACATATCTCATCGTGTGTACGAGGCCTAACTGTTTTAGCAGTGTGAATTGCCCTCAGATCTTCTGCTTCAGCCCAAACACACTGAAATTAAATCTGTATGCCTATTGCCTTTCTGAGCCTGTAAGTAAATCCCAGAAAGTCTCCACAGCTAATCCTGATTAGACAGGATGTACTGTAGATCTGCCAAAAAGTAATGTGCTAAAGAAGCTTCTATTAAAATTATAAAGTATTTGTGTAATGATTTAATCATTTTAAAATATTCTGATGAATAGTATTGCTATTACACCTTTTTTTTAATTCTCAGTTACGTATTTCAGCACGTGCTTCCTGTAATTATGGGAAGGCTTACAATTTACACTAAGACTAGGGGCCAGATTCAGGTAGAAGTTACGCGGCTTATCTGTAGAATATGTAAATCAGCGAGATACGCCAATTCACGATCGTACGCGGGCCCGACGCAGTGACTTTACGACGTTTCCGTAAGAGATACGCGGCGTAAAGAAAAACATGCCCCCTAGGTGGCGTATCCTATGTTAAGTATGGCTGTCGTGACCGCGTCGAATTGAAAAAGTTTCACGTCGTTTGCGTAACTCGTCTGTGAATGGGGATTGACGTCATTGACGTTCACATAGAAAACACCGTCCTAATGTGGAGCATGCGCACTGGGATACATTGACGGCCGGCGCATGCACAGTGCGTTCGCCGCGGGATCGCGCCTAGTTTAAATACTACACATCCCCTACCCGCCCAATTTGAATTCCGCCGGCCCATTTTCGCTACGCCGCCGCAACTTTAGGAGCAAGTGCTTTGTGAATACAGTACTTTCTCCTAAAGTTTCAGCGGAGTAACGTAAATGAGCAACGTTACGCCAGAATAAAGATTCGCCCATCTACCTGAATCTGGCCCTAGGTTTACACTTGTGTGTGCACATTTGCATGTGAGTGTTGCAGGCACAGCAGCCCATTACTTTGTGGAAAAAGTCCCCTACTCTTTTTTTAAAATGCACCACACAGAACTGTATGGTACTATGGCTCCATGCATTTTCGCACAAGTAAATATTTGGGCCTTTGGCCGATGTGTGGGGTGCCATTAAGGAGTAATGGCGTCTGCTAAAGAACAGTTCATTTTAGACTGCAGGTTGGGAATGTGTGCAGTTACATTCATATGTGAAACCTATCCTAAAGCCATGAGAAATAATATGCTGAGGAGGAGCCATTGATGAAGTAATTATCTGGAAAATGTAAAAGTTAACTCCAGTGACTTGAGACTTTAAGTATAACAAGTACATAAGATAATAGGCAAACCACAAGTATAGAATAAAAAACTTTGTATGCTCAAAAAATTCTTTCACTGTATTTAAATTAATAAACTACCTTTTTTTTGTCATAGCACATTACCAGGCTTGTGTAATTGTATATTCTAAAGTCAGCAGTCCATTCTTAATTTCAAAGAATTGTTTGAAAATATCCAAATTCCCAGCTGCTGACAGTAACCAATTTAAAAGTGTGGATTTTTTCCTGTTTTCATTTAAAATATTACAAAGCACAGTAATCTATTTTTTAGTACTGTAAAAGCAAATTGCTCATTATTATTTTTTTGTCTATGTTTTTCGTCACGAGGAACTTATGTGCATTGTTTGCTAATTTAATGATGCATCCCATCAATAAAAATTAGCTTTAAGACTCATGGAGGCTGATGCTACTTAGTTTGGGAATCAGTGTGTAAAGGGAACAGGGGAATATCTAATATAAATTGATGATGCTTTTACAGTGCATCTCATTAAAGTCATAAAGAGACTTACAATTTATGTCAAGGGTAAATAACACATCTCTGTCTGGACAGCTCATTAAATTCTAAAGGTGAAAGACTATATGTAAAAAGCTATTTTTCAGGTAACAGTACAAATTGTTTTCTATTGGATTTTCTATGTCATTAGAAATAGAGAAACATTGAATCCAGGGTAATTTCTTAAATTCAGATGCACTACTCAAAACCATGGGGCAGATTCACGTAGATCGGCGCATTATCATTCCGGCGTAGCGCACCACTTTTCCGTTAGACTTGCGCAATCTAGCCGCGTAATCCGGCGATTCACGTAGCTTTTACGCAAGAGCTTGCGCAAACGTAAGGTTTTTTCCGGAGGCGTAAGGAGGAGTAATACAAATTGGGAGGGACGTGGGCGTGTTACATTGAAATGAGCCGTGACCCCATGCAAATGAAGGGCCGGCCGACTCGCGCATGCGCGCGTGAAGGAAACCATGTCAGCTCCGTTGTGCGCATGCTCACAACTCGGGAGCGGCGCAATCAGTGAAATTGGAAATGGACTAGGGCAACTTTATGAACTACGCAGACAGCATAAATAGACACACACAAATGCACTTCCTTTGCAAAAATACATCCCTTTGTATCCCTCCCTATACAGCAAGGTGCTTTTGTTTGTTTGTGTCTTTGAGATATTTGGGGACTGTTTTGCAGAGTGATTTTTGTCTTTTATGTGTTTTCTTTGTTGTTATTTTGTTTAAATTATATTTTTGCTGGGCATTTTTTATTTACATTATATTTTTGCTGGGCATTTTTTTTTTTTCCTCGTCATTTATTTAATTTTTTTGGTTCTGTTTGTGTATGATTTTGGAATGTGGGGGTGATATTCCTGCGGGAAAAGGGGTGTCACCCTCATTTGTGGTGGAGAAGTGATCCCCAGGTCTGTGTGAATGGTGTATGAATGTACAGTGACATAATTGGAGCCGTGGCGTGGCGTTGCAGCTCACAAGTCCTGCATGGTGGACTGGTGCCAATCCAATGTGATGAGGATGTGGGGTGTGTGTGCTAGGGACCACAGTGGTGTGCATGCATGCATTCTCATTGTGCCATGATTAATGTGTGTGTTTAACGTGCAAAGATGCATAATGTGAGCTGGCATGAGATGGGGTCATGAGATGGGGTACCAGTGCATATGCAGAGTCACCTTGAAGGGAAAAGACAGGAGGATGTTAGTCATGCATGTGCCACTTGTGAGGTGTGCATCACGGGAGGGGATAGTCATGCCTGACTCCCATGTCACTCACCAACCAGCCAGCTGTCCCCATACATGTTCTGTTCGAAATCTGTGGGGATGGGGCTCTGATTGTATATGTAGCTGTCATGGGTGTCATGGGTGGTGCCATGTGTTGGGCTGCTGATGTCCTCCTGCAGGGTTGTGGTAATTCCATGATGGCATGAGGGGGGAATCTGAAGATGCGAGACACCTCAGAATCACTCATGCCAAAGATGTCTATGCGTGTGTGATATATCAAGTGAAGAGTGAGGGGCTTGTATCAGATAAGAATATTGTATTAGATTAATTTAAATTGTAAATTTTATGTAAGCAAATAAAAAAAAAAAAAAAAACATCTCCCGTGCCCTCCTTAGTGCCATCCTCCGTGCCCTCATCCTTCTTTGTTCATCTAAAGTCAGTAGTATAGCTATGCGCGACGATGCCCCTGGCATGTTGGCATACAGATTGTTGGGCAACACGTGTGACTGCTGAACTCCTCACTAACAGTGTTGCTTTATCTGACAATTAGACTTTTTTTCAAAATTTAGACCAGCTTTTAGGTCCTCTAACTTTAGACAGAACATTTTGCAGTTGCGCACATCGCGTAGCCTGCGCAGCAACTGCGTTTTTTTGTGAATCCCCGTAACTCCCTCATTAGCATATTTGACTAGCAAATCAATGGTGTGTCTAGCGCAGTTTTGCGCGAAGGGAAGCGAATGTCTAATTCAATTACGCCGGACCAAAAAAAGTAGATTTCTGGCGTATATTGTTTTGTGAATCGCGTCCAACTATACGCACGCGCACATTTAGACTTACGCACGCGCAACAGCAGTTGCGCAGGCGTAATCGCTCTGTGAATCTGGCCCCATATGTCATTATATGCCTTGAAAGACAATAATATGATTGACTGTCTTTGAAAGAGACATATGAAATGTTTTAGAGTCATAATATGATATATAATTATTATAATATCTAACTAAACTAAAAAAAAAAATGTTTTTTTTTTTCACACTGAACTTGAGCTACTTGAGTACATTTGTGTAAAAAAAAATGTAGTGTATGATTTAACAGATGATGATTTCATGTGATTGATTTGGCTAATGTATTCTTATTCACAAAAAAAGTCTATACATTTTTATGATGGAAAAATAAAAATGATAAGCACTAAGATGTTTTTTTTTTTTTTTTAAAACAAGTTACATTTAAGGTTTAAGATGGTTAAGATTTAATGCATTTTCAGTGCTTTTAATAAGTTTAACAATCTTTGAATGTTTCCCCTCTGTGTATCTTTCGAGGTACAGTGACTCGAGTATAAGACGAGAGGGGTATTTTCAGCCCCTAATAAAAGGGCTGAAAAACGTGGCTTATGCTTGAGTATATACGGTAAATGTTTGCCCATTCTGCTTTGCAAAATAAAATGTTGCCCTCATCTGACCATAGCACCTTCTTCCAAATGTTTGCTGTGTCCCCCACATGGCTTCTCGCAAACTGCAAACATGACTTCTTATGGCTTCTATATTTCTTTCAACAATGGCTTTCTTCCTGCATAAAGGCCAGTTTGGTGGAGTGCACAACTAAGGCCGCATACACACGATCGGTCAAAATGATGAGAACGGTCTGATGGAGCGTTTTCATTAGACCAAACCGATCATGTGTGGGCGCCATCGGTTATGTATCCATCGGTTAAAAAAAATGTAAACTTGTTTTAAATTTAACCGATGGATACCTAACCGATAGGAAAAAAAAAACGATCGTTAGTGGGCACGACCATTGGTTAAAAATCCATGCATGCTCAGAATCAAGTCGACACATGCTCGGAAACATTGAACTTCTTTTTTTTCTCAGCATGTCGTTGTGTTTTACGTCATCGCGTTCTGTTGATCTCTGCACAGTCACCTTGGGCCTCCTGGCTGCTTCTCTGACTAATGCTCCTCTTGCCTGGCCTGTCAATTTAGGTGGACACCCATGTCTTGGTAGGTTTGTAGTTGTGACATACTCCTTCTATTTTTAGATGATTGATTGAACAGTACTCCGTGAGATGTTCAAAAACATTTTTTTTATAACCTAACCCTGCTTTAAACTTCTACACAACTTTTTTCCTGGCCTGTTTGGTGTGTTTCTTGGCCTTTATATAGTTAGTCAGGTTGAAAAAAGACACAACTTCATCTAGTTCAACCATAAAAATGAAAAAAATGTCAAACAATCCCATATACTCAATTATATACTCAATCACAGTTGATCCAGAGGAAGGCAAAAATCCCCAGCAAACCATGATCCAATTTGCTACAGCAGGGGAAGAAATTCCTTCCTGACCCCCAAGAGGAAATCAGTACCCAGTTATATTGTGTCCACTTAGGTAAGAATCCAGGCCTTTCTTAAAGCAATCTACCGAGCTGTCCAGAACCACTTCTGGGGGGAATCTATTCCACATTTTCACAGCTCTCACTGTAAAGAAATATTTCCATATTTGGAGATTTAATCTCTTTTCCTCTAGGCGTAATGAGTGCCCCTTGTCCTCTGTGTTGACCTTAAAGTAATTAACTCAACACTAATTTCACTATATGGACCACTTATATATTTGTACATGCTGATAATATCCCCCTTTACCTCCTCTTCTTAAGAGAGAATAAATCCAGTTCCTATTATCTTTCCTCATAGCTGAGCTCCTCCATGCCTCTTATCAGTTTGGTTGCCCTTCTCTGCACTTTCTCCAGTTCCCCAATATCTTTTTTGAGAACTGGTGTCCAAAACTGAACTGCATATTCCAGATGAGATATTACTAATGATTTGTACAAGGGCAAAATGATATTGCTCTCTGGAGTTCTCTCTTAATACACGAAAGGACTTTGCTCACTTTGGAAACCGCAGCTTGGCATTGCATTACATTTTTGAGCTTATGATCTACCAAAACCCCAGATTCTTCTATACCACGAATCCCTCCAGTTGTACCCCCCCTAGTATGTATGATGCATGCATATTCTTAGCCCCCATATAGTCACCCAATTAGACAGTGCTTTGAGATTGGCTTGTAAATTGGAGACATCCTGTAAGGTTGTTATTCCACTGCATACCTTAGTGTCATCTGCAAAGAATTTTTACTTTTGACCCCAGACCCAATATAATTTATGAAGATATTAAAAAGTAAGGGTCCCAACACTAAACCTTGGGGTACACCACTGATAACCTTAGACCATTGAGGCCTCGTACACACGAGGGGATATGTCCGCTGAAAACGGTCCGATGGACCGTTTCAGCAGACATCTCCGCTCGTGTGTATGGGCTAGCGGACAGATTTCTCCACCCGACAGATTTCAAAGCATGCTTTGAAATCCATCCGGTGGAATCTGTCCGCCCGACATGTCTGCTGGTTAGTACACTTACCAGCAGACATGTCGTCCCCCACCGCCGCCGCGCCGCCGCCGAATGGATTCGGCACATGCGCGGAAGTGTTTAACTTCCTGGTGCAGTGACGTGGCGGTGACGTGGCGGCGTCAACGTCACCGCCGCGTCACCGCGCCCTCCGGCGGCGGGGAATTTGATCCGATGGTGTGTACACGCCATCGGATCAAACTCCCGATCGGACATATCCGATGGAAATGGTCCGCGGACCGTTTTCATCGGATATGTCCGATCGTGTGTACGAGGCCTCAGAGTAAGAATCATTAACCACTACTCTCTGAATTCTGTCTTTTAGCCAGTTTTCTATCCATTTACAAACTCATATTTCCAAGGCTGTAGACTTTACCTTACACAATAACAATGCATAGGGAACTGTGTTAAATGCTTTTGCAACATCCAAGTATACCACATCTACAGCCGCCCCTCTGTCCAAGGTTGTACTTACCTCTTCATAAAACAAATCTGTTTCTGTCTTTCATGAACCCATGCTGTCTGTTGCTTAAAATATTTTTTCCTGCAAAAACTCATCTATGTGTTCTTTTATTAAATTCCCCAGTATATGCCAGACTATAGAAGGTCTATAGTTACTTGGTAAAGACTTTAAATATAGGCACCACATTGGCCCTTTGCCAATCCAGTGGTACTGTTCCCATAATTAAAGAGTTCCTAAAAATGTTCCTAAAAATGTAAAACAATGGCTTTGAAATTATCAACCTTTATTCTGTCTAAAATATTTCTGGACTGTATCACTTTTGAGCCATTGTGGATCACTTGTGGCTGTGTTAATACCATCCCCATTATTGACTTGAGCTCCCCCATGCTCCTTTGTATACACAAACCTTAAGAATGTTTTTAATAAATTTGAAGAATGTATTTAATAAATAAATAAGGCTGTTTGTTCCCTAAGGTTCTCTAACAAACCTCTGGGGGCTTCACAGGACAGCTGTATTTATACTGAGATTAAATTACACACAGGTGGACTCTATTCACTAGTTAGGTTAATTCTGAAGGCAAATGGTTCCATTAGATTTTAATTAGGGGTATCACAGTAAAGGGAGCTGAATACAAATGCACGCCAAACTTTTCAGATATTTATTTGTAAAACAAAAAAATTTAAAACCAGTTTTAATTTTCCTTCCGGTTCACAATTATGTGCCACTTTGTGTTGGTCTATCGAATAAAATCCCAATAAAATACATTTCAATTTTTGGTTGTAACATGACAACATGTGGAATCTTTCAAGGGGCATGAATACTTTTTCAAGGCATTGAAAATTTCAGAATTTTTTCACTAGAAAATTTTTTTGAACCCCCAAACATACAGTATATTTTTTTTTAAAGTAATAACCCCGGAAAATAAAATGATGGGTGTTGCAATTATTTATGTCAAACTAGCTTTGCAAAAGATTAAATAAAAATGTTCAGGAAAAAATTCACTTTAACCACTTAACCCCCGGACCATATTGCTGGTCCAAGACCAGAGCACTTTTTGTGATTCGCCACTGTGTTGCTTTAACTGACAATTGCGCGGTCGTGCAAAAACAAAATTGGCGTCCTTTTTTCCCCACAAATAGAGCTTTCTTTTGGTGGTATTTGAATGCAGACACTGGTACACCACAACCTACACCTGAAATTATCAACACATTTCTTAACCAACGTAAAATCCCCCAAATAACCCCCACAAATGTAAAAATACTGAATTCACATTTTACAATTCCCGAAATGTAAAAAACTATAGAATCACTACCTAATAATAGATCTCCTGGACCAGATGGATTTACGGGAGAGTATTATAAAACTTTCAAACATATCTTAACCACTCACATGGAACATATGTAATGCTGCAGCTGCCTCCTCAAACATTCCACCTGAGATGCTTAGAGCAACAATAGTGACACTACACAAGCCAGGGAAATATTGCAACCCCCCCCCCCCCCAAATGTCCACCCAATATCTCTATTGAATAATGATTTCAAAATATACGCCAAAATTATTAAATGAGACTAGTTGACATCTTACCCCAAATTATCCATCCAGACCAATCTGGTATCACTAAAAATAAACAAATGACAGATGCTAATCGCAGAATTTTCAATATTATCCATATTGCCAACCAGAAAAAAATGCCTCCTCTGCTCCTGACACTAGATGAATCAAAGGCATTTGACAGAATACATTGGACATACTTGGCCCAGACACGGTCCACCTTTGGATTTCAAGGCTCTAGCTTTTCAGCCATAATAGAACTCTATACCTCACCATCTGCACAAGTTTTCACCTCTGGGGCTTTATCTAATAACAAATGCTACAAGACAAGGATGCCCTCTTTCTCCACTTATCTTCAACTTACTATTGGAACCTTTGGCAATATATGTACACAATCTCACCCTGATATCTCTGGTTTCTGGATAAATAGAACACATACTACAGTAAAACCTTGGTTTGAGAGTAACTTGGTTTGAGAGTGTTTTGCAAGACAAGCAAAATGTTTTAATACATTTTGCCTTGATATACAAGCAATGTCTTAAAATAATAGTAGTGGCATGTCACAACTGAGTATAAAAAAGAAGAGAGGAGCCTTTAAGTGTAGCAATATGGTTACATTTAATGAAGGTGCAACAGTTAGCAACTTATTCCTACACTTAGAGGTGCCTCTCCTCTCTTTTATACCCTGTTAAAAAAATGCTTTGATATGCAAGTGCTTTGGATTACAAGCATGTTTCTGGAACAAATTATGCTCGCAAACCAAGGTGTTACTGTATTAGCCTATTCGCAGACGACATAACTCTGATGTTAACTGATGTGGAAAAATCTCTGGCTTTGGTACATAATGCATTAGCTCTATTTAATCAAGTGTCCTACTACAATGATAATGATTCTAAATCCTACATTCTAGATCTGGGTATCCCTAAATCCACCAACAATTGATCCTCTCTTTTCCTTATTTGTGGACACAAATGAGAATTAAATACTTGGGTATTACTCTCACCTCTGAAACAAAGGTCAACTACATCCTTTTCCTAACCACCCTAAAATCAAAACTCCATAACCTAGCAAAGGTAGAATTAACTTGGTCTGGAAGACTAGCATTGTTCAAAATGCTATTGCTTCCCCAACTCCTCTTTCTTTTCAGAACCTATTCCTGTTCCCAACACCTTTTTTTAAAACACAGTCATTACTTAACTGCTACCTCTAGAAGGGGAGGAAAGTGAAACGTGCTTTTAGTTAACTTACTCTTACTAGAAATGCGGGAGGAATGGGACAAAAAGAATAGAAATAGAGGGTGTTTATGGAGGAAGGAGAGAACTTGTAAATAGGTAAATTGTGTGGGTGGTGGAAGGTTAAAATGGGTAAATAGAACTCCAAAAGTGTGAAGATATGCACCCTGGTAATCCATTCTTTCACGAAGACTCCTTCTCAAAGACCACCATTATTATCAAATGGGAATAAATCTTGGGAAAAACTTTCCCAAATACCTGTTGGATGAAAGCTTTCTCCACCACCTATACCTCATTCAGGTGTGTAAACGATTGGGAACACTTCCAAAAGGTAGTACACTGTTGGTACCTTACTGCATTCCAACTCTCCAAGTTCTACCCATCTTAAACGCAGGACTGGTGCAAGGATTTTTGACACCCTAGGCGAAACCTCGTTTTGCGCCCCCCCTTTGGCTCCACCGCTGAACCCACCCCCTTTTCCTGCTCATGTATACCCCACCTTTTTTAGATTGCTACCATTTTGGGGGGGGGGTCAGTCACTAAGCCTGGAGGTGGTGGGGGGCATCAGTACGGTGCCCCTGACTGATGTGTGCTCTAGGCTGGCGATATGGAGTGCCACCTCCATCAGTGCAGGGTTGGTGGGAACCTCTCGTAATGGGCACAGCAGGTGTACAGACCCCAGAACTCAGCACAGGGATGGTGGGAACCCCTCACAATGGGCACAGCGGGTGTACAGACCTCAGAACTCAGCACCGGGATGGTGGGAACCCCTAATAGGCACAGCGGTTGTAAAAATACAGCCTTGTTCTTGTAAATGCTGCACCTCCAGGCAGTATTAGCAGTAACCAAGGCAGCAGCCTGATCTGTAGGCAATGTCTTCCATGGGTGGTCACCAGCAGAAGAAAGAAACATAAAGAGACCCAACACACTGACCACCCTGCACAGCACTGATATCAGTAATAACATGTGTAGCTGGACACTGATCACTCACACACATGCTCTGCTTCCAAAACCTGCCATGATGTGATCTGTGCCATGTGACTAGGGGAGGGGGTGGAACACTCCAAGGGGCTCGGGGTTATCAGGAGGAAGAGCTGAACTGAAGGCTGGTATCATATAATCCAGTCCTGAAAGTTTCAGAAAGCCGAAGGAACTGTTTACTGTGCCATGTGATGGGGGGGGGGGGGCTGAGTGTGTACAGAGCATTAGAGGAGTGGATGTGCTGCAATGGAAAGGCTGTGTATTAGGGTGGCATCTACAAGCACCAGTCTCTGTATTTTCCTCCACTGGTGAGTGTCTCCTTATACACGGGATCTGCGGCTCCCCCAGGTAGGACTTTATGTGTGTGTGCCCAGTATGAGTGTTGGGAGCTGGGCAGAAGACACTTCAGTTACAGGCTGCTGTGTGTATTGTTCCTTGGTAGGAGAGGAGCACAGATCTCTCCCATTCACTTCTATTGCAGAGCTACAGCGGCTTTACTAAAAATCTACATTCCCCAGTGACTGAGCCGTGCCATCTCTGCACTCCTCCCCCTCCTCGCACTTGTCTGTCCTGCTATATACACCCGGCTCTACACACACGTCAGAGAGCTGTGTATACACAGCAGCCAGAGTTGCACTCTAGGTGGCAGTGCGCTCTAGCGGCTGCCTAATCTGTCTAGTGGTAGCGCCGGCCCAGCTCAAACGGCCCTATGCTGGAGGAAATGTGGAGAATTTGGTACACTATACCATACACTATGGTCTTGCATATCAATGAGGTTGATCTGGAATAGAATCTTTTCCATATTAATCAATGTATGTGGCCAACACATAGCTTCTAATCTGGAGCTAGCCATCTTGCACCAAAACATTCATGAATTTCTACCCAAATTCTGGTAGTGATTATACAACAACCCTACCAATCCAACTTTTCCCAGATATGCCATTCTCACCCTTAACCATTAATGTGAGATGGAGAAATTATTGGCAATCACAACCCTCAATATCACAGCATTTAGACATATGTGGGATCTCTGGTTATCAAACTCAAAGTGTACAGTCAAAGATTGAATGTATTGATATTATGGTGACTGTTTTTTCCTACCCTTACCCCTCATTCCCTAAAATGTTCTTCCCTCTTCCCCTTCTCCTTTTCCACCCTAGGCAAGCTTACAGTACCTTGCCTACTCACGACAAGCAACAGGTTAATTTACAATCTGTACATGTTCACTGACACTACACATTGCGGATTACACAATTATCTAGATATATGTTCCAACTGATGTATTTTACTACCGTGTTTTAAGTTTTGTTGCTGCACCACCTCAATTTGTTTCAATGAAATTGAGGTTGGCTTTGTTGCCACCCTCCCCATGACACAGTTTGTTTCCCAAATGGGGTGTCTAGGATGGGGAACAACACCCCTACCATAAGACTAGTACTGATATTACCTCCAAAGTTCACGTTTAAATATAACTCTTATTTGGCATTGTATTTATCAGCATATAACATGCACCTTTTCCCCCTGAAAATAGGAGGCAAATCATGTGTGCATGTTATATGCCAATATTTACCTGGACTGCTTTAGAGGGGAAGTAGTGGGCGAGCGCTTCCAGATTACACAAAGCCAGGATCTCCTATATACACGGCACTCACAGTCACACACAGTCCCATGTCCTGGACCGGCTAGAGGAGTCGGAACTGTGAGTGACTGTAAGCGCTGGGTACACAGGAGATCCAAGCTCTGTGTAATCCGACACTGGTGAGGCTGCATTGATGGGCAATAGCGAGGCTGCAGAATGGTGCTGGTGAGGCTGCATTAATGGGCACTGGCAAGGCTGCAGATGGGCACTGATCAGGCAGCATTGATGGGCAATAGCAAGGCTGAAATGATGAGCAATGGCAAGGCTGAAGATGGGCACCATTCAGGCTGCAATGATGGGCAATGGCAGGGCTGCAAGATGGGCACTGATCAGGCTTCAATGGTGAAGCTGCATATGGGCACTAATTAGGCTGCATTGATGGACAATGGTAAGCATGCAGATGGGCACTCATCAAACTGCCATGATGAGGCTACAGATGATCACTGATCAGGCGGCATTGATAGCATTGACCCTTATTTATCTTCAAATGTATTTATTTAAAATGTAGGTTTTTTTCCTGAAGCTCCCCTCTTAAAATTAAGCTGCATGTTATACGCCTGTGCGTGTTATATGCCAATAAATATGATAATATTTCATTGTACATACTACTGTATACAGAGTGTACCACCGAGTTATCTTTTTGTATCCTTCTTTCTAAAAATTTAAATAAAAACAAATGGAAATTAAATACAAATCAAATTCAAAGTCACAATTCAAACCATGAGGTAAAAGTGTATTGGGAATTGCAAGGTGGCAATCACAAATATTGCAACTAAAAAAATCTTGTGGATCACAATCAAACTTCACATAAATAAAATGTAACCAATCATGCAGGCTTGCTTCCCGGTAATTACAATAGAACATATAAAATGTATTCAAACATTTTAAACAATGCATGTAAACATACATAAAAAATATAAATGTATTAACCTATTCAATTAGCATTTAATATGAGAACCTGTACATGTGGAACGTCTGAGTTTATGAAGATATTGGACACAAAATGGATAGAATAAAATAGTGATGAATTTGAGAAAAAAAATATATAGAATAAATAAAATGTAATTAAATGAAAAAAAATTAAATTCATTCATTCAAAGAGGAACACATTGTAATGTGTGGTGAAGGGGACATCAACTATTATTAATAAAACAGTTGATGTCCTACTCCACATTCAAACCACGAGGTACATAAAAACCCAATTTATAAATCCATTTAGTCTCAGCTCTGGAGATATTCTGCTTGCCATTGCTCCCATGCCAGTAAGGAACATACTTCTAAAGGGCAACAAAAGTGGTGCCCTTAAGATCCCGATAATGGTTCAAGCCATAATGCTTTGAAACATTATGCTTGTCAAAAAACATTTCTGATGTTGGCTATATGTTCGGCCAACCTGACATGTACCATACAAATAGTGCTATATGTTCCAAACCACAAGGGCACCTAAGAAGTTACACAACACACTGGGTTGTACATGAAATGAAGGACTTAATAGGGTAAGTGACTCCTGTACCCAACAAAGTGAATTCAGTAATCTTCCTCCCTCGATGTGTGTTATTTCTGCAGGCTTGCCACTTAGCACAGAGATAGTAACCCTTCAGATCACTCAAAAAGTTGGGTCTGGTAGGGGGATCAGGGACATTGGGCGCTACAGTATTCCTTAGGTTAGATGCCCCTTTGAAAATGACCCTTGGACGATCTGATGCTAGAGGACTTAGGACAGGGTAATTCTTGATGACTGGCCAGTGTCTCTTAATAATCCTTAATTGACCAATGATGACTCTAATGTGGTAAGAAAGGCTACCACTTATTTACCAAAAATATCTAGAAAATGTATATTGGCTTAAACTGATGAAGACATTTTTTTTTTCGTTTTTAAATTATTATTTTTTCAACATTATCGCCTTTTTTTGGGCAAAAAATACAGTGCACAGGTGATCAATTACCACCAAAAGAAAGCTCTATTTGTGGGGAAAAAGGGCCATCAATATGGTTTGGGTACAACATCACACGACTGTGCAATTGTTAGTTAAAGCAATGCAGTGATGTATCACAAAAAATGGCTAGGTCGGGAAGGGGGCAAATCATTCTGGGGCTGTCACACCAGTTATATGATTACACATAGTAGTGACAGTATGTAAAAAAAAAAAATCCCAAAAATCGTGATAAGAAAAATACAACTTAAAAAAAACTGCCTCTTATTAAATATCTTGGACTGTCTACTTTCCAAAAAAGGGTCACTTGGGGGATATTGTCTTGCCTTTTTTATGGGTCTCAAGAAATGAAATGTCAGTAGATCAGGATTGATTGGTTTTCAGATAATATATATATATATATATATATATATATACACTTATATATACCATTATTGGACCGGCGTAGCGCACCGCCTTTACGTTAGACTTGCGCAATTTTGCCGCGTAATCACCCTGTTCTCGTAGCTTTTGCACAGAAAATTGCGCATGCGCAACGTTATTTCAGAGGCGTAAGGCGGAGTAAGACAAATTGGGAAGGACGTGGGCGTGTTACATTGAAATGAGCCGTGACCCCATGCAAATGAAGGGCCGCCCGGCTCGCGCATGCGCGCTTGAAGGAGACCATGGTCAGCTCCGCTGTGCGCATGCTCACAACTCGGGAGCGGCGCAATCAGTGCAATTGGAAATGGACTAGGGCAACTTTGTGAACTACGCAAACAGCATAAATAGACAGACACAAACGCACTTGCATTGCAAAAGTACATCCCTTTGTCCCTTCCCATTTAACCAAGTGCTTTTGTCCTGTTGTTCGTTGCGTTGTGTTTTGTAGTTGTCAGATTAGTGTTCTGTGTGATCAAGTGTTTGTTAGTAGATCTTTGAAAGTGTTTTTTGATAAGTGTTTGAGAGACTGTTTGTTTGATATATTTCTGTTCGTTTGTTTTCTTGCTGATTTTTTGCTGTTTGTTTTTGTGACTGTTTCTTGCTGAGTGCTTGTGTGTTTTTTTGGGTGTTAGTTTTCTCTTTCTGTGTGTTCTTGCTTAATTGGTTGTGCTTGTTTTTGTGAGTGATTTTTGTTGACTGGGAGTGAGTTTTTTTGGAAGTATGACAGAGAGAAAGCGAAAGCTCAATTTTACTGTGGGGGAAAAAAAAATTCTTGCCCAGGCCATTAGCGATTATGGGCGTTTCCTCCACGGCCCAGACAGTGCCAACACCACCCCGGCCAGGAGGAGGGAGATTTTGGACCTTATCACTGAGCAGGTCAATTCAGCGGGGGAGGGGGAGACGAGGACCCGGTCTGGGATTGACAAAAAAATTAATGACCTCCAGTGTCTAGTCAAACAGAAGCTGTCCAAAATGCATGCCCATGCCAGGGGCACAGGAGGGGGTCCACCATGCCGTATTAGGCTGACAGCGGAGGAGCGTGCGGTGGCCCTGACCTTTCATCGGCATGAAGTTGAGGGCCTGCCCGGCTTTGACTCAAGTCCGGAGCCCGTGGTGGCAGGTAAGTATTTTTTTTAATATCAGGTGTGTAGCATGTGTGGGGGAGGGGGTGAAAGGGAATATGTGGCAAGTGTGTGGATCCTCCAACCTGTGAATGTTTTGTGTCATCCACAGATGTGCAGGAGGGTGCAGGGCCATCTGGCCTGACCGCACCATCCCCAGGACAGCAGCCTAATGAGGCCCCCCAACAAGGCCGGAGTCCGCGGAGGAGGTTGAAGAGGAGGAGGAGAATCATGAGGAGGAGGAGTCCATGTCAGGCACTGGACTTTTGGTTTTTGAGGACTCTTCCCCTCTGGCTGGCAGCAGGCAGCCCTCCCTAAGGGGGACCCCCCCTCCTCCCCCAACATGGCTCCCCTCCCAAGGGCCTCCCCTTTTCCCCTACCACAAGCATCAGCTGGAGGCATGATTTCGTCCCAGAACACCAGGGGGTTGGCCGATCTCCTGCCCGCCACTCTGAGAAGGGACCAGGCCATTCAGACCCGCCATCTGGGACAGGTCAGCCAGACATTGGTGCGGATGGAGGAGAGCCTGTCCTCCATCAAGGATACGCTGGGGAACCTGGACTCCCACTCCCGGGCTTTCACAACCTGCCTAAACGACCTGCAGACTACATCAGCAGGCGTTGGGCAGGATGTGAGGGCCCTTACCCAGGCTATCCAGGCCAACACGGCAACACTTGGTGCTGCCCTGGACAGAATAGCCGTGGCCTTGGAGGGCAGGCCGCCAGGTGGGCAGAGATCAGGGGCTGCTCCTCCTTCCCCGGTTTTGCCCCTCCCCCATGAGTCTCCCCTGAGGAGCCGGGGCCGTGGCCGGGGGCGCCCCAGGCATGGCTCACGTAAAGGGCAATAATTTTTTTCCCCCTTTTTTGAATTTTTTTTTTTGCTGGAAATTTTTTGATTTTGCTGGTCATTTTTTTTTGGGTTGTGAATGCTGTTTGAATTGGGGGGGTGACATTCCTGCCGGAAAAGGGGTGTCACCCTCAATTTTGGTGGAGAAGGGTTCCCCAGGACCAGGGAGAAATGATCCCCAGGTCCGTGTGAATGGTGTATGAATGTACAGTGACATAATTGGAGCCTTGGCGTGGCGTTGCTGCTCACAAGTCCTGCATGGTGGACTGGTGCCAATCCAATTTGATGTGGATGTGGGGTGTGTGTGCTAGGGACCACAGTGGTGTGCATGCATGCATTCTCATTGTGCCATGATTAATGTGTGTGTTTAACGTGCAAAGATGCCCAATGTGAGCTGTCTCCTGGCTGCTCTTCCCTCAGAAGACGGGGGACCCTCGGTTAGGGGGGATTGTCTGGTTCAGGGGTCAGGTCATCACGTAGGTCAATCTGCAGGCCCTTTCTTTCTGCGAAGTTGTGCAGCATGCAACATGCACCGATGATCTGGCACACGAAGTTTGGGGAATACAAGAGGGTACCCCCAGACTTATCCAGGCATCGGAAACGTGACTTCAGGAGGCAAAAGGTGCGCTCCACCACTGCTCGTGTTTGGGCATGTGCTTGATTGTATCTTTCCTCTCCTGGGGTTTGGGGGTTCCGGATAGGAGTCATGAGATGGGGTCCCAGTGGATATGCAGAGTCACCTGTAAGGGAAAAGACAGGAGGGTGTTAGTCATGCATGTGCGCCTTGTGATGTGTGCATCATGGGAGGGGATAGTCATGCCTGCCACCCATGTCACTCACCAACCAGCCAGGTGTCCCCATACACGTTCTGATCGAATTCCATTCGGATGTGGCATTGATTGTATATGTAGCTGTCATGGCTGGACCCTGGGTGTTTGGCACGGACGGGCCATATGAGGCCTTGGGCATCGACTATCACCTGTACGTTGATGGAATGCCAATGCTTCCGATTGCGGTACATGTGCTCTGTGTCCTGGGGGGGCTGGAGTGCCACATGTGTGCAATCAATGGCCCCCACGGTGCGTGGGAATCTGGCAATTCTGTAGAAATCTGTCATTGCCTTCAGCCGCAGGTCCTCAGTGGTGGGTTTGATGATTTAGTTGGCCATGCGTCTGAGGATTGCAGGGACAACCTGGTGCACACATCTGCTCATGGAGGATTGTGACATCCCAGCCACCACTCCACTTGTACGCTGAAAAGAGCCACTGGCAAGGAAATGGATTGTTGCCATGACCTTGACCAGTGGCTGCACTGCATGTGAGCGTTGTGTTCGGCTGGTGATGTCCTCCTGCAGGGTTGTGGTTAATTCCAGGATGACATGAGGGGTGAATCTGAAGATACGATACACCTCAGAATCACTCATGCCAAACAGGTCTATGCGGGTGCGGTATATCCTCTCCCGTGCCATCCTCCGTGCCATCCTCCGTGCCCTCATCTTTCTTTGTTGATCTAAAGTCAGTAGTATAGCTATGTGCGACGATGCCCCTGGCATGTTGGCATACAGATTGTTGTGCAACACGTGTGACTGCTGAGCTCCTCAATAACAGTGTTGCTTTATCGAACAAGTAGACTTTTTTTCTCTTTTTAGACCAGCTTTTATATGCTCTAATTTTAGACAGGACATTTTGCTGTTGCGCACACTGCGTAGCCTGCGCTGCCCCAACGTTCTTTTGTGGATCCCCGTAAGTCCCTCATTAGCATATTTGACTAGCAAATCAATGGTCTGTCTAGCGCAGTTTTGAGCGGACGGATGCGCCTGTCTAACAAAATTACGCCGGACCAAAAAAAGTAGATTTCTTGCGTATCTCGCTTTGGGGATGCCGTGCATCGAAACGCACGCGCACATTTCGACTTACGCACGCGCATCTCCTGTTGCGCAGGCGTAATCGCTCTGTGAATCTGGGCCTATAACTTTCTTACAGACTAAATCATATACACTGACTTGGGTTATTTCCCCAAACAAATGTAGCAGTATACATTTTGCCCTAAATTTATAAATAAAGATTATTATTTATATGCAAAATTGTTATAACATAAATGAAGAAAACCACGTTTTTTATTTTGCAAATTTTCATGGTAAAATAGACGGTAAAAAACAAATATAACCTTAATTTTAAATAAATGAATTGACAGCAGACAACCATTGGATATTAAAGGCCGTGGATGTTTATTATTGGTTTCAAATAATAAATAAATAATTTAAGTAAAAGAATAAATAAATAAATAACTATTGGGTAAACAATTAAAAAAGCAGTAAAAATATAAAAAACTTTAGCAAGCCTAACCACCACGGCTCAGGCTGCAAAAAATTACCCATCCAACTTACACAAAGTATTCAACAGAATTACCAGCATTTTCTTTTTATTATCACCACATCTTGAATTTGATTAAAACTTAAATCTTAAAGCTTGTCCCCCTTCGCAAGACGCAAAGGTGACCCAACCACATAATAACATCCCGCGACATAATACAAGAAAAAAAGGGGGGGGAACACCACAGTTCTTCTGTCCTCTGAAGCGGCTGAGCTCTGTCCTAACGGAACCTGCTTTATATAGCCCTGTTTTTGCGCGGGCTTTCCCCTGGGCCAGCAGCTGACCTGAATCTGACCTACTTTTGGGCGGGCTTTTACAGGTCACAGAGAGGTCACCTAACCCCTCAGACCTATGAGCCCGCCAAAAATACCTGAGCAGCAGTTTCAAATAAAGGAATTTAAAAGCCCTTCTCCCGCCATTTTCCCATGAGGAAAAGGGGGGCTAGGGGGCTGCCAATCCCCTCTTCCTTTCATGGTAAAATAAACGGTAAAAAACAAATATAACCTTAATTTTAAATAAATGAATTGACAGCAGACAACCATTGGATATTAAAGGCCGCGGATGTTTATTATTGGTTTCAAATAATAAATAAATAATTTAAGTAAAATAATAAATAAATAAATAACTATTGGGTAAACAATAAAATAAGATAGCAGTAAAAATATAAAAACTTTAGCAAGCCTAACCACCACGGCTCAGACTGCAAAAAATTACCCACAAGGCAGGTGGTCGTAAACCACCTGGCACACACCCCACTACGCGGCCAAATCCACACATGAGCCTAAGTCTGCATTAAATATGTCAAGACCGATGTCGGACAAATGAACGCCGTCCAATCTAAACAGTCCAGCGTGACCCCCTTCTAACTCAGTGTGTCTAAATGACATCATCCCTAAACCAGAAAGCAATTTGGACACTGACTTATTTATTATTTTTCTAATTTTCTTTAATGGATGCCTAGGAAAGGGGGGAAGCCAAACTAACCTCTGTACAATCTCTGAAAATACTATCCTAGTTTTAGGAAAAAGAAGCTGAAACCTAAGAAGATCATGCCTGATGCTAAAAATGATGTCTAAAGTTTTCCGCTGCCCAACGTAATTTCCCCCAAGATGGATGATTAATACATCCGGAGGAGGGAAATGACGCATGAGCATAGATAATTCGGAATTTAGATTGGCCCATAACATACCACGTTTACCACCCCAGTACACCTTAAACTTATCGACCTTTAAGCCTAAACTAGCCGTGTAACTTTTCTGTGCTCTCAGATGGGCCCAGTAAACGAATGAATGGCCGATGATCCAGACAATTCGTAAGTGCCCTGAAAGGATCAAAGAGAATTGTTAGGATGTACATAAAGTAAATAGCTGTCAGATTTACACCTGCCAATTTTCTTAATCCTGTCAATATCTAACCCTAACCTTGAGGCTTCAGTAGCCGCACCTATCCGGAATGAATGGGAAGTAAGACGTGCCTTATCTAAATCCAAAAACTTTAAACATTTTTTAAAACACTAGAAATGTGAAATTTCGTCAATGGCCGACGCGATTCATGCATAAAAAAAATTGAAAACCCCATGGGCCTGATTGCAAAGAAATTGCTCACTAAACGAACGGGGCAAGTAAAGGAACAGTCCCATGCGTTCAGCGGTAACCAAGATCTCTTACCCAGCTGGTCCGTCTTTGACTTACCTAATAAAATCCTAACAGCCCTTTCAGTGAAAACAACATCCGTTGTAGTGATGGCAACCAGTTGAGACACCCTTAACGCTGCAAAAAACATGAGTGAGAAAACTGCTTGAAAAAGCACCGACTCAAAATGAGAGAAACAAACTTTATCCGTAGATAGGCATATGTCACATAAAAGCTTCGGAGTGATAGGTTTCCGAGTATCCGTCAGAAAATTTAAATTTTTGTAACCTTTTAACGCTTGTCTAACCAAAAAATAATGAAGAAAAGAAGGAAGACCATTAATCTTAAGAAAAAACGAAATGCCAGATAATGTTTTCTGCACGTAGGACCAAGAATATTGCTTGGTAAAAAGAAAATGTAAAAAACGCAAAGCCCTGTCTTCTGAAAATAAATGAACTGGTTCATTGGACATACTCAAAAATCCTAAGTATAGAAGCCAGGCGGATTGATATCCCACCCAGGTAGGAGGAGCCACCGAATTAATGATATATTGGGAAATAGGCTTTAGACCAGATCCCATAGAAACGGTGGACATAACGGCCCCACCTTGTCCGCTTCTGGGAGCAACCGGAAAAAGCGTTCCATCTGCCAACGAGATAGAGCATCCGCCAAGTCATTGTCCTTACCTATAACATGTACTGCTTTCACCCAAATATTAAAGCTTAGACATTTGAATACCATATATCTCAAAAGAACAATGACTGGCGGAGACTTGGACGATAAACAAATTATGGCATACATCACACCCTTGTTGTCCATACGAACCAAAATCCTCCTGTTTTGAAAGAAAACTCCCCAAATTTCGATAGAAACTATGATTGGGAATAATTACAGCAAAACAATATTTTTTAGATAACCTTTAGCCTGCCAAGAGGAACACCAACGTCCTGCACACCAGTGGGACCGCCAAACTGCGGCAAAACAAACTGAGCCTGCAGCATCAGTGAAAAGACAAAAGTCTTTGTCTAAAACAAAATCCTCCTGCCATACTGCTCTACCATTGAAATGGGATAAAAACTGCATCCATACCAAAAGGTCTTCTTTTTGTCATGCGACATTCGGACATGGGAAAAAGGGGATTTTAAACCCGAGATGGATAGGTAAAGTCTTCTTGAAAAGACTCTACCTACAGGTAAAATCCTTGTTGCAAATGCTAGTAAACCTAAGAGGGACTTTACTTCTTTCAGAAGAGCCTTTTTTTTACGAATCAAGGACAAAATCATGCATTTTATTTTTTCTATTTTCAGTTCAGGAACCCTGAATTCCATCAAATCAGTATCAATTATGATGCCTAAGAATTCAAGGCATGTGTATGGCAAAACTGTCTTATCAAAAGCCAAAGGGACACCAAAATGTCGACAGATCCTAAAAAATGTATCTAGCAAATGGGCACAGTCAGAAGTGTTAGGAGAGCCAAAAAACAGGAAATCATCTAAATAGTGAATGAGGGCATCAGAACCAGATTCAGCCGTGACCACCCACTCTAAAAAGGATGAAAATGTCTCAAAATAAAAGCATGATAGGGAGCAGCCCATCGGCAGGCATTTGTCAAAATAAAAACAATTGTTGAATAAAAAACCCAAGGAATTGAAACATAAAGGGTTAATAGGCAGCAGGCGAAAAGCGGACTTAATATCAGCTTTTGCCAAAAGAGAACCCCTACCAAGGAGTCTCAACTTGACAAGCGCGTCCTCAAAGGAAGCATATGACACAGAAGACATACTATCCTCTATCTCATCATTGAGGGATTCGCCCTTGGGGAAAGATAAATGGTGGATAAATCTGAATGAATTTGCTTCTTTTTTTTGGGACGATACCTAAGGGTGAAATCCTAAAATTCACAAAAGGCGGGGAGGAAAATGGACCTGCTACCCGACCTTCACAAACTTCCAAATTAATTTTTTCAAGGACTACATTGGGAAACTCATTAACTGATTTGAGATTGTTGACAATTTTACAGCCTTGACCGTAAAAAATTGGCAACAAAAACCCATCACTAAAACCGTCAATGAGAAGCTGCGCCCTCAGTCGGTTTGGGTACAACTGGAGCCATGGCAGCATATTTTTGAGCATCACCGGTGTGACTGCCCTTTGAAAAAGTCCCTGACTGGTTAGTTGCTGACATTTTCTTGAAACACTTAGAGACTGAGTGAGAGCCAGAGCAGAATGCACATTCATGCCTATATTTGCATGAATTAGGCCATCGACACTGGCTATCGTTAAAATTGAAGCATAATCCTTTTTTGTAGCCAGAGGTGCTGATAACTTGTGGACTAATGGTGGGTCTAGGAAATGCCGGCCTTTGTGGCAGAAAGAGATTCAGCCAAAGGCCCACATCCTTTACTCCCCATTTTAAAGAAGGGTGCACGGATAATTTTTGACGGAAAGCCTCATCATAATTATACCATGCTACACCCCCAAAATTCCTATAGGCTTCTAAGATAATGTCCAGATGTTGGAACAAACCAGGACTTCTTTCAGGGAATTTCTCACAGGTTATCCCTGCAAAAATACAAAATGACTGTAGCCAATTGTTAAACGATTTTTGTATCGGCCTACGTCTGTCTTCCTCATCTTTTTTCTCTGCCCTGTTAGCAAAATCTCAAGCATTAGGGAGCAATGATAGTATATCAATAAATTCTGCCCGCCAGATTTTTTCCCTAACCGTAGCAGACAAATGGAAACCCAGTGGGTTAATGTCACAAGGCATCGGCGCTCTCAGTGAAGTTTCAGGTAAATTCTGAGAGCGCACAGCCGCATAACCTGATACTTTCGACACTTTGTGAATTAACAACATTCAATGAGCTGCAATTAACTAAAGCACCACTAGGCGACCACACATTAGCAGCAGAATTGTCAACATGAACACTAGCCTGTGGCTGAGAATGCAAATCCTTAGCTAACTGTGACAGTAACTCAGCAATATTAGAAAGTAAAGGAACAGCAGATGAATCACTCGTATCTTGCTGAAAAGATGTAGTAGAAGAAAATTGGCCATCTGTATTACCTGAAAAAAGGCACAGAAGATGACCCGGTACTGGACCTGGCTGTAGTGTCTGACCCGGCAGATGATGTACCCTGCTGCTGAGAGGCCGGCTGTGACCGTTGCTGGGAAGCCCTGTACGCCGCACCTCCTCTCTGGTTTTCGGCTCTGGGTGAAACACCTCCAGCCGCCCCTGCAGTGCTGCTCCCGGGGACTCCACGGCACCTGTTAGGAGAAAGAACAACCCTACTGATAGCCGCGCCTCTGGCGCCACCTCTTTTCCCGCCTCGCGCCCCGCCTCTAGGTCTGCCCCCGGAATGTGTAATCTGGTCCTGAGAAGGACCTGCTCTGCATGAACGCTGAGCGCAGGGCGGGGAGGGGGAGTACTCACGGTGCGGAGTGAGTGCGCCTCCTCTTCGACGTCTCCGTGACGCGGACGGGGGTGGGACTCTTCCTGTGCCGATGGTCCGGACATCCTGCAGAGCCTCCTGCAACGACTTCCTCTTCTTCCGGTTCGGACTCCCGGATGCTGGCCACATGATGCTCCTCCACCGCAGGGGACAACGCTGGAGCCGTGCCGACCGTTGCGGCTCCCACCGGAGCCTCTTGACCCGACGTACGAGGTAGGCTAAGGCAATGCCAGGCGTCCCCGCCGTCTTCACCTGCCCGCTCCAACAGCTGCCGGACCAAACTAATCTTCTGGCTACAGGGACACTGTTTGCTCAGCGAGATGACTCGGAGAACACCACAGTTCTTCTGTCCTCTGAAGCGGCTGAGCTCTGTCCTAACGGAACCTGCTTTATATAGCCCTAAATCCCGCCTAAATTAGCTGGTTTGAACCTGTTTTTGAGCGGGCTTTCCCCTGGGCCAGCAGCTGACCTGAATCTGACCTACTTTTGGGCGGGCTTTTACAGGTCACAGAGAGGTCACCTAACCCCTCAGACCTATGAGCCCGCCAAAAATACCTGAGCAACAGTTTCAAATAAAGGAATTTAAAAGCCCTTCTCCCGCCATTTTCCCATGAGAAAAAGGGGGGCTAGGGGGCTGCCAATCCCCTCTTCCTTTCAATCTTTTAAGTTTAACTAGCAAAAAAAAATAAACAAACAAAAAAAACGTTGTGATTAAATGACACAGAAATAAATCTATATTTGTGTGAATTTTTTTTATATGAGTACAGTGTTGCATGACAACGCAATTGCCATTCAATATGTGACAACATGCTGAAAGATGAAAATTGGGCAGGACAGGAAGGGGGTAAATGTGCCCTGCATTGAAGTGGTGACATAGCTTTTTTTACTTAATTATTTTTTTCTTGTTACTTTCTATATCATAAGACATAGGATAAAGCCGTGCTATATAAAAAAAAAACATGTATTTCCTTATTGTGTGTCATCCTATTGAGATTTTTTTTTTAGAAAATGGCTGAAGAAAAGATAATAGAATGGCCTACAGCATATAGCAGCCTTCTTGGTGGTGGCAGTCAAGTGAATGAGATGTGGCAGCAATTTTACCACCTTCACTTTTCCAATTTTGTTATAAAGGTAGAATTCCATTTGTAAATGGTAAACATTTAATGTGCATATCTTGTCCATTTATGCTACTCTTGCGTATAATTTATTTTTTCTTGTGCATCCAAACTTAAAATGCGACAAATTGTGAATGGAATGAGAAAAAGATGCAATTTAAATTCATTTCAATAGCCTGCTGTCTCTGTTGTGCCATTTTATGTTACTGTGATTGTTTATTTTTATCGCTGAAACAAAACAAATATACATGTCTTGATTGTACAATGAGTACAATTACACAATTACCAGTTCACTGATAATTGTGTGAGAATTTCACATTAGTTGTTAAGAGTAAAAAAGGCAAAAAGTAGTACTTACATAATCTTTTGCAAAAAGCTAGGAAATATGCCAATACATTTATGTTAAGTGATAAGGTACAGCGCTAAAAACAGTGATCAAAAAAATCCTACTGTATGTGCAGGAATTAGTGTAATGAAAAACTCAGAAATTGATTTACTACAAAAAGATCAGTGAATGAACTCAGTAAATAGATCAACAACACATATATATCTCAAAATGCAGCTGGAATATAAAATAAAAAAAAACAATGCAATATGATGACCTATTTTCCACTGTGAAGAAAGGAAAAGGATGGTGTAAAATAATAATAATGAAATAATGATCCCAAGATAGCAAAAATAATATTAATAAAATAATGATCCCAAAATATCAGAGATAAAAAAAATTGGCTGCATGCTGGCGGATAGATCCTATTAATCCAACAGCTAATCAGTCATTATAGAAATCAAGATGATGTAAGGTAAAGAGATTTGAGACAAGAGAGGCTTCCATCCACCAATTGAGGCACCTGAAAAACAGTACGGTAGTCTCCTTACCCCAAGGATGGGACTGCTATTAGGGCGGTCTCTGCAGACACAGGGGTTTAAGGTCTCCCTATAGACCCACAACTGCTGGCCGGGTAGCAGGAATATAACCGGTATCTGGTATCTCAAAAAGGTACAAAAAAGGACTCCATAGTGTAATACTGTAGATATGTTTAATAATCTAAAAAGGTATTGCACTTACAGAATAGTGGTTGAAATTGTGCAGTGTATATCAATGTAAAGAGCCCGGCATCTCATAGTTTTTGCTATTAATAATTTCACACCCTACATTGAATTTGGTTTATACCACATTTTTTTGTAGTAAATCATTTGTTGAGTTTTTCATTACACTAATTCCTGCACAAAGGGTTTTTTGATCACTGTTTTTAGCACTGTACCTTATCACTTAACATAACCTTTAAATTTTGTATCTAAATTTTTGGTACTGGCAGCCTCTTTACTTCTTCGATTATTGTGTAGACTTTTTAAACGTTCTAGCGCAGTGTTTTTTTTAAATCAATATATTTGTAAACTTGGTTGCAGGTTATTTTATTTACTCCATAATCTTGTCAAGGTTTGGTTTGCAGAGTCCCAAAAGTTCAGCTGAACCTAACAAAAGTTGAAGCGTCAAATCGGAGCCCCATTGAAGTCAATATGAGCCAAAACTTGTCAAATCAGTTTTCATTATTTTTAAGGTTAATAGCCAAGGGATTGTCCCATGAGTACCAATGTATCGATTAAAAAACAAATAGATTATATATTAACAAATACATAATGTAATGCTAAAAAACACAACATTAAATATGCACTATTCCTTTTAAAAAAAAATCTCCTTGGGGGGTCCTCTAAAACTGCCTGTCAAGTGGGGAATTTCTACCATGCAAACAAAATAATGTAGAAAACATGACATTTACAAAGGGAAAAAAAGCCATTTAAAATATCTTAAAGGATAAGTTTAACTTTTGAATATAAAAATAAATAAAGAAAGAAATGCATATTTTTTTTGCAGGTAATCATGGGTGCAATATATTTTGGGGCGTCCTCATAGCATTGTTTACAAAATAAAGTGATATTTCAGTGAAAAAATGTAACTAGTAAATCGTTTCACTATGTACCTTTTGCTTTATATGCTAACGGCTTACGGACCAGCCACTGCAGTTATACTGCAGCAGGCTGGCTCCGCTGCATGAACCGTTGTATCTGTATGGCGGTCGCTTTAAGTGGGCTAGCAGGTGCGCATGCCCACTGCATCGCGGGGATGCCAATGCTCATGACCGGCGATCGTGATGTCCACCAGCCACGATGACCACCAGCCGCGAGCGATCTCCGGGCATGAGAGGCAGAACAAGGACATGTGTGTGTAAACACACACATCACTGTTTTATTCAGTGAGGAAATGCAGATCATGAGTTCCTAAAAGCTAGGAACCACAATTTGTAATTGCCATTAGGTCAATCACCTCACCCTACAGTTAGAACACACATTAGAGATCACAATTAACCCTTGATCGCCCCCTAGTGTTTACCACTTCCCTGCCAGTGAAATTTTTACAGTAATCAGTGCATTTTTATAGCACTGATTGTTGTATAAATGCCAATGGTCCCAAAAAAATTTGTCTAAAGTGTCAGATGTGTCTGCCATAATGTCGCAGTCCAGATAAAAATCACAGATCCCGCCATTACTAGTAAATAAAATAATAATAATAAAATGCTATAAATATATCCCCTATTTTGTAGATGCTCTAACTTTTGCACAAACCAATCAATATACGCTTATTGCAATTTTTATTACCAAAAATATGTAGAAGAATAGATATCGGCCTAAACTGAGATTTTTTTTTATTTTTTTTAAAACAACATGGGGATATTTATTATAGCAAAAAGTACAAAATATTGTGTTGTTTTCAAAATGTTCTCTCTTTTTTTGTTGATATAAATCAAAGAGATGATCAAATACCACCAAAAGTGAGCTCTATTTGTGGGAAAAAAGTCAATTTTTTTGGGAATACTGTAGCGTCACACGACCGTGCAATTGTCAGTTAAAGCGACGCAGTGCTATATTGCAAAAAATGGCCGGGTCATTAGGCAGCCAATACTTTCGGGGCTAAAGTGGTTAAACAAATGCATGACCCTTTGGAACTTGTCTGTATTTTAGGGGGTCCAATTCCCATGCAAAAAATGGTTCCCCAAAAATACACACTAGACTCTTAGGATCTATTTTTTTTAGGAGAAACCTGTGCAAAAATAAAAAAAATACATGAGCCCACAAATATAAACAAGCATGCACCCTGGCAGGCCAGGAAAACTGTAGAAAACCCAACTCCTTAACCCTACTAGCCCACATTCCCTGGAGATTGGGGCATGTTGATGAGGAAAAGGGCCTCTTCTCCACATCCCTGGCCCCAGGGTTGTGGGTTATGGGGAAACTTAATGCGAACTGAAAGTCTCTTTTAACCACTTACCAACTGCGCTATAGCAGAATGATGGCTACAGCATGGTTGCCTAGTTCTGGGATGCCTTCATATGACAGCTTACCATGATTGCACCTGCCATGCACCTGCTGCTGGGCCCGGGCGGGGAACTTTGTGATTGTAGTGTCCCCTGGACACTGCTAATCACAGATTTGGGTAAAGAACCAAATTAGTGACTCTTTACCACATGGCCAGCTGTGTCCAATCACAGCTTATCAGGGAGGTAAACATATGCCAGTTATCAGCACTAATCTCCTCATGTTGACAGTATGAGGAGAGGAGAAGAGAGCTTATAACCGGCTTCTCTAAAAGGGACATCTACACAGATTATCAGTAGGGATGAGCCTGATGTTTGAACCCAAGTCACAGAATAGCAAACAATTTGGGGTGTTCGCTGCAAATTCGAAAGCCGAGGAACACCCTTTAAAAGTCTATGGGAGAAATCAAAAGTGCTAATTTTAAAAGTTAATATGCAAGTTATTGTCATAAAAAAGTTTCTTTTAGGGGCTGTGATTTTAATAATGCTTAAAGTGAAACAATAAAAGTGAAATATTCCTTTAAATTTCATACATGGGGGGTGTCTATAGTATGCCTGTAAAGTAGCGTATTTTTCTCGTGTTTAGAACAGTCCCTGCACAAAATGTTATTTTCAAAGGAAAAAAAGTAATTTAAAACTACTTGAGGCTATATTAAATTGTCATTGAAAAAAACATCATGGGTCCCCCCCAGTCCATTACCAGGCCCTTTGGGTCTGGCATGAATATTAAGGGGAACCCCGAACCAAAATAAAAAAAAATGCGTGGGGGTCCCCCAAATACCAGGCCCATAAAAAATCCCCACAACCCTTACCCGGTGTGGGGGTCTGCGGGTGGGGGCTTATCGGTATCTGGAAGCTTCCTTTAACAGGGGGGACCCCCAGATCCCCCCTATGTGAATTGGTAACGGGTACATTGTACCCCTACTATTTCACAAAAAAGTGTCAAAATGTTAAAAACCATAGTACACAGCTTGGGACAAGTTCTTTATTAAAAAGAAAAAAAATCCAGTGATGTAAATCCATTCTGCGGAGGGTACAGAGAAAAAACAACGCTGACACAATCCTGCCTCCATGGGATGCACCCGCTGCATGATGCTCTTCCACTGTGACAGCTGTTAAATAGCTGAGGGTGGGGCCACCCATCATGTGCATGGGTCACCCCACCCCCCTCTGATGCAATGGGAAATGCCTGGGTTACCCAGTGATATGTACGGGTGACTTTGCCCCCTCTGAAGCAACGCGGGTTTCCCGTTGCATCACCGCACACATGAAGGGTGGCCCCACCCTCAGCTATTTAACAGCTATCACGGCGAAAGAGCGCCATATGGCATGTGCCTCCCATGGATTCAGGATCGTATCGGTGTTGTTTTTTTCTCCGTATACTCCGCAGAATGGATTTACACCACTTTATTTGTATTTTTTTTTTTAATAAAGGACTTGTTCCAAGCTCTGTACTGTTGTAACAGCACTGATGAACGGAGTGAACCACAACTGCGGTTAACAGGGATTTCAATTTGCTTCTTTATGTGAGAACTCAGTATTGGGCCCCAGGCATCACTCGACACAAACGGGAGTTCGGGGGATCTCTACATCATCTCTCTCTCACATAAAGAAAGGCGTTGAGCTACTAAGGATGGACGCATTAAAACATGCGACCAGAGCTTAGCGTTTAAAATTTATATTATTCACTTTAAAGATCAAAATTCCAATACACCTCTATATGCAAGTGATTATCAGTACGGGACCCCAGGCATCACTCCACACAAACAGGAGTTTGGGGGTTCTCTACATCATATCACTTTGAACATATAGGGATGTATTAGGCCACTAAGGTAGTTGGTATAAAATACCATCAGCCCTTAGCATAGAAAAGTTGGAGCGAACATGTTAAATAATTTAGAACAAGGCCTATAAGCGATTTGTACTTATGTCAAGCTCGTAGTAAATAGGAGTTGTAGTGACAACTAGTGGTTACGCATTAGAGGCTGTATAGCTCAGGTAATAGTAGTTGCATATAAGAAGCAATATACCATAGGTAATTATAGTTGCATATGAGAAGCAATTTAGCTTAGGTTATTATAGTTGCATATGAGAAGCAATATAGCTTAGGTTATTATAGTTGCATATGAGAAGCAATTATAGCTTGGGGTATTTATAGTTGCATATGAGAAGCAATTATAGCTCAGGTAATTTGGAGGAAGATGGCCCTTTAAGGTATTTCTTAGCAAACAGTCCTTAGCACAGCAATATATCCCAAATAGTATGTTAACCACTTTAGCCCCGGACCATATTGCTACCCAATGACCAGAGCACTTTTTGTGATTCGGCAGTGCGCCACTTAAACTGACAATTGCGCGGTCGTGCGACGTGGCTCCCAAACAAAATTGGCATCCTTTTTTTCCCACAAATAGAGCTTTCTTTTGATGGTATTTTATCACCTCTGCAGTTTTTATTTTTTGCGCTAAAAACAAAAATAGAGCGACTATTTTGAAAAAAATGCAATATTTTTTACTTTTTTCTGTAATAAATATCCCCCAAAAATATATAAAAAAACGTTTTTTTCCTCAGTTTAGGCCGATACGTATTCTTCTACATATTTTCCGTAAAAAAACGAAATTAGCGTTTATTGATTGGTTTGCACAAAAGTTATAGCGTTTACAAAATAGGGGGTAGTTTTATGAAATTTTTATTATTATTATTTTTTTTACTAGAAATGGCGGTGATCAGCGTTTTTTTTTCAGTACTGCGACCTTATGGCGGACACTTCGGACACTTTTGACAAATTTTTGGGACCATTGGCATTTTTTTAGCGATCAATGCTATAAAAATGCATTGGATTACTATAAAAATGCCATTGGCAGTGAAGGAGCTAACACTAGGGGGCGGGGAAGTGGTTAAGTGTGTTCCTGGGTGTGTTCCAACTGTATGGGGGGGTGGACTGATTGAGGGAAATCACTGATCTTCTGTTCATACATTGTATGAACAGAAAAGCAGTGTTTCCCCCGCTGACAGGAACGAGAGCTTTGTGTTTACGGCGGTGATCGCGCAGGACTCGGGGGCGAGCAGGGACGCAATGTATATGATGTAGAGCTACGTGCTCTCGCCCAGGAGAGCCGACCTGCCGCTGTAGAATGACGATGGCTGGTCGGCAAGTGGTTAATATCCACAAGGCATAATAAGTAATAGCAATAGTATTAGATGGGACACAAGCAGCAGATTTTTCTATGGCACTACAAGTGACACAATAGCTACTTATCTGTTTGCAGGCTTCAGTGTAGTAAGCAGGGATTCAATGGTGTAAGATGTTCAGCAAGGAAGGGCTCAAGGTTGCCCCAGCAATAGCTCCCTGTTGCAGTAGATGTAACAGCACTAAAGTAGTAGTTGCAGGCTGGAGCTGTGTTGCAGCATGGGAAGCGATGGCACCAATATCAGTAGCGTGGCCGAGCTACGGCTGACAATAATAGAATGCTGTCTATTTATCAGGTGAATGCCTTTATAGGCAGGAGACAGGTACCAGACAGCTGTAATGCATTGGCAGTTCCATGGTGGAACGTACAGGGCGCCGTGCGATTACGTCATTGTGCGGTCGCCATAATACATTCCAGCATGGAACGCATTGCAGAAAAGAACAGGCGCACGGAGCACCTGTTACAACTGTGGTTTTTAACATTTTTAACACTTTTTTTGTGTAATGGTAGGGGTACAATGTACCCATTACCAATTCACATAGGGGTGCTTTCTGGGGGTCCCCTTTGTTAAAGGCGGCTTCCAAATTTCCGATAAGCCCCCCAACCACAGACCCCCACAACCACTGGCAAGGGTTGTGGGGATGAGGCCCTTGTCCCCATCGACATGGGGACATCCTCCCCATGTTGAGGGCATGTGGCCTGGTACGGTTCAGGAGGAGGGTCGTTTTCTCATCCCCGCTCTTTTCCTGCAGTCTGCCAGGTTGCAAGGGTCTGGTATGGATTTTTAGAGGGAACCTCACACCATTTTTTTTTAAATTTTGGCACGAGGTTCCCCTTAAAATCTATACCAGACCTGAAGGGTCTGGTATGGAATTTGGGGGGACCCCCATGCAATTTTTTTTACATTTTGGTTCGGGTTCCCCTTAATATTCATACCAGACCCAAAGGCCCTGGTAATGGACTGGTGGGGGACCTATGCCTTTTTTTTCAATGACAATATTTCGCTTTCATTGTTTCACTTTAAGCATTATTAAAATCACTGCTCCTGAAAAAAACAGTTTTTAAAACTTTTTTTTGCATTGATACATGTCACCTGGGGCAGGACAATAACTTGCATATTAAAAATGTTTAAATTATCACTTTTGATTTTTCATGTTCGTGTCCCATAGACTTTAACAGTGTTCGCGTGGTTGAAGAATTGTTTTCTCTGTTTGCATGTTCTGCTGAGAACCAAATCGGGAGGGGTTTGGCTCATCCCTAATTATCAGTGTCTGATTATCATTGCAATTCCACCAGTGCTACCAATCTTTGCCCACCAATGCTGTCAATCTGTGCCCATCAGTGCCCCCATCAATTCCCATCAATGCCACCTCATCAGTGCCCATCAGTGAAGCCTATCAGTGCCCATCAGTGAAGCCTCGTCAACGCACATCAGTAAAAGAGAAAAATTACCTGTTTGCAAAAAAACCAAACTATGAAAATGTTTTTTTTTTTCAAAATTTTCGGTCTTTTTTTAGTTTAGCTAGCAAAAAAAAAAAAATACCCAGTGGTGGTTAAATACCATCAAAAGAAAGTTATATTTGTGTGAAAAAAAATATAAAAATGTTGTTTGGGTACAGTGTTGCATAATGTCAGGGACTCACCTCCATGCCGTCTTCCTCCCGGCAGGCTTCCTCCATGCAGCCTTTCTCCATGCAGGCTTCCTCTATGCTGTCTGCGCACCGTCATGCGTCCCGCGCTTTTGTGCATGCGCGCCAACGGGTGTACAATAAGCGGGGGCGCGTGCGTGCGCGTGCGGGAGCACGCACGTGCACGTTAATTGGCTTTGGCGCCAAGCAACCTCTTTAAAAGATCATTGCTGTTTGCAGCACATTGCTGCCTGATCTGAAGTTTGTGACGGATCCATATCTGAGACCTGTACCCTGATCATCTGTCTGGAATAACTGATTGAACTCTGACTTGGCTTGCCTGACCATCCGTACCTATCCAACCCTTGACCCGGCTTCTGTTTGACCACCTGCCTGATTGACCTCCTGTTGCCAGACCTACCTGCCTGCTTAAACTGACTACGCTTCAGCCATCTGCCTGCATTTCTCCTGCTTACCTGTTATTAGTGATGAGCGGAATACGCCATATTCGATTTCGCGATATTTCGCGAATATTTTGAAGAATATTCGCGAATATTCGTTAATATTGAATATTCGTGATATTAAAAAAAAAAAAAAATTGCGAATTTTCGCCAATGCGAATTTTCG
The DNA here is from genome assembly GCA_029574335.1 of Rana kukunoris. Classification (NCBI taxonomy): domain Eukaryota; kingdom Metazoa; phylum Chordata; class Amphibia; order Anura; family Ranidae; genus Rana; species Rana kukunoris. The sequence goes on from CM056049.1 coordinate 542,785,447, forward strand.
CTAATGCGAATTTTCGCTAATGCGAATTTTCGCTAATGCGAATTTTCGCTAATGCGAAATTTCGCGTTTTTTTTTTTTATAAAATATCACGAATATTCGATATTTACGAATATTCAGTATATTTTATAAAAAAAAAAGCGAAATTTCACATATGCGGTCGCGAATATTCGTAAATATCGAATATTCGTGATATTTTATAAAAAAAAAAAAAAAAAAATTGCGAAATTTCGCTATTGCGAAATTTCGCTATTGCGAAATTTCGCCATTGCGAAATTCGCGAATGCGAAATTGATTGCGATTTTTTTGCGAATTTTTTGCGAAATTTGAAAAATACGAATATTCGAAATAGCGAATATTCGCCGCGATATTCGAGATATTCGCGAATACTCGAATATGCAATATTCGTAGCGAATATTCGCAATGCGAATATTCGTGAGCAACACTACCTGTTATGACCCGGCTTGTCTGACCGTGCTGTTCCAGTTGTTGTCCACTACACCAACTTACCTTACCAGCTTGTCCTGCAGTAGTCGCAGCTTCCGTGCGGGTCGCTGACCCATCCTCTGCTTCAGCATCTTCAGCATCTTCTACGTCTCCACACCAGAGGTATTCATCCACCTGCTTCTACTCTCCACCACCTCGGCACTCCTACCCCTCTGTGCTCCGAGTCCGCTGTTCCCACTCCAGTGGCTCGCGAACCAGAGCCATAAGAGAGGCTATCCTGCATCAGACTCTGGTAACCTGGTACGTAACACATGATCTCTCAAATATCAATCAAAGAGCTACAGTGCTGAAAGCAGAAAATTGGCCTGGGCAGGAAGGGGGTAAAAGTGGGCCCCCAGATATTTGGCACACCATTTGCAGGAGTGAGGGATATCCCTGCTCATTAAATAAGGCAGCTGTAAATAAACAAATACAAGATTTTGACAAGAACTTAAAAAAATGTAAAAAACAGCACCTAACATGATTAACATCCCCACTGATTTTCAAAAGGAAACAACTTTTGACACACAGAGGCTTCCACTTGTGCCACACTCTTATTGCTAATGATAGCTCTGCATAACTGTCATTAGGTTTATATACCAGGGGTTGGGGATGTAGTGACATCACCTAATAAATATGGACAAAGCAACATTTGGTCTATGGCCATGGCTATATTTGGTCAGTAAATTAACCACCACCCAGCCCCCTTACTTACATTGCTGTTGCCTTGGCTTCCCAGGCTGATAATGTCATTGGTTGTTAAAGACTTTGTGGTGCCTGCTGTCAAGTGTAATGCCATTAGTTATAGACCTATTATACATGATGTTTGGATCCCACTGCATGGGTAAATGTTCGAGCATTCATCTGAATGCCTAAATAGCCAAGGTTCAGTTTAATCTTATGTTTGAACAAATCTTAAAGCCGGACCTTCAGAGAGCAATCACCGCTGACGTCAACAGCTGCATGCAACATAAATATATGCATTTTACCTACAGATAAGCCTTATTATAGGCTAACCTGTAGGTAAAAAATCACAAAACAGGGTTTACAACCGCTTTAAAAAAAGATGGCAAGGAAAAAGCAGAGTTAGATTCTTACCGGTAACTCTGTTTCCAGTAGTCTTCCAAGGCAGCCCTTGAGAGATGGAGCTCCTCCCCGCAATCAGGAAACACGTTGCCACTAATTCTTTCCCTCCCCTTCAAAAGGCAGTCCCTCAGGTCCCTGGTCAGTCATCCCCGAGAACCGAAGGCCGGAATCTGAAAGATATAGAATACACAACACAACCCCACAAGGTTAGACATTTTAGGGTGGGATCGTGCTGCCTTGGAAGACTACTGGAAACAGAGTTACCGGTAATAATCTAACTCTGCTTTTTCCCCCAGTCATCTTCCAAGTCAGCCCTTGAGAGGATAATCAAGAACTCACCAGATCTAGGGTGGGATAACCGCTTGGAGGACTTTCCTACCAAGAGCCTGGTCCTGGCTAGAGATCAGATCCAGTCTGTAATGTTGAACAAAGGTCGAGAATCTTGACCAAGTTGCAGCCTTGCATATTTGTTCTGGAGTGGCTCCTGCTTTTTCTGCCCACGAGGCTGCTGAAGCCCTTGTAGAATGAGCTTTAAGTTCTTTTGGTGGAGTTTTCTCCATCGCACTGTAAGCCTGTATAATAGCTGCCTTGATCCATCTGGCGATCGTATTTTTTGACGCCTGTTTACCCTTTTGTTGACCAGCATACAAAACAAATAAAGCATCTGATAATCTGAATTCATTGGTCACTTCTAAGTATTGAAGTAGACACCTCCTGACATCCAGAAAACTAAATTCTTGCTCTTTGTCGTTTTTTTGGTGAACTTAAAAATGAAGGCAAAACTATATCCTGGGATCTATGAAAAGTTGACGTCACTTTTGGAGTAAATCCTGGATCTGTTTGAAGAACTATTCGATCATCATAGATCTTCAAAAAAGGTTCTTTAACTGATAAGGCTTGAATTTCTCCTATCCTTCGTGCCGTTGTGATGGCTACGAGAAAAACAGTCTTTAAAGTCAATAATCGCAAAGATGTTTCTTGAAGTGGTTCAAAGGGGGATTTGATGATCCCCCTAAGTACCACCGATAAATCCCATGTGGGATATTTTTGTATCTTGGGCTTTTTGTATTTTGCTAATGCCCTGCAAAACCGAGAAACCAACGGGTCCTCCTGTAGTGTCCTTTCTAGATACACAGATAGAGCTGAAACCTGAACTTTCAGCGTACTTATAGCTAGTCCCTTGTCCGCGCCTTGTTGTAAAAACTCAAGGATAGTTGGAGTATCCATTCTCTGTCTTTGGTTTTCCGTGCACCAACTGTTAAATTTTCTCCATTTTCTTTCTGTAGATGGCTCTGTTGTTTGGCTTCCTGGCGCTCAGAAGTGTTGTCACTACCTTTTCTGAGAGTCCTTTTGATTTCAAAAGTTCCTCTTCAGTAACCAGGCCGTCCACTTGAAATGTTCCTGCTTTAGGCCTGTTAACGGACCCTGACACATCAGGTCTGTCCTGTGAGGTAGAAGCCATGGCTCGTCTGCTGAGAGACTGAGGAGTTGAGAGAACCAGGTTCTCTTGGGCCAGTATGGTGCAATTAGTATGAGTTTCGTTTGTTCTTGTAGAAACTTTTTTATCACCCGTGGAGGGAAGGCATAGCACCTTCTGAAGTTCCAGGGGTTCTGAAGAGCATCTATCCCAAGAGGTTGGTCTTGCTGGTTTAGCGAGAAGAAACACTTCACCTGAGTGTTTTTCCGAGATGCAAACAGGTCTATGTTTGGGACTCCCCAACGGACTGTGATTTCTTTGAAAACCCTTGGATGTAACACCCATTCCTCTTGGGAAATCTCCTGGCGGCTGAGGAAATCCGCCACTTGATTGTCTTCTCCTTTTAGATGGACTGCACTTATTGAAAGTAGGTTCCCTTCGGCCCACCGGCATATCTGGTCGGAGATCTGGCTCAGAGATGGACTTCTTGTGCCCCCTTGTTTGTTTAGATAGGCCACTGCTGTGGCATTGTCTGAGAGTACCAGGATGTGATGATCTCTCAGCTGGTTCTGAAAAACCTCTATGGCCTTGGCTATCGCCATGAGTTCTCTCCAATTTGAGGATGCTATAGCTTCCTCTGGGGACCATCTCCCCTGAGCCGGTTGTCCGGCTAGGTGAGCTCCCCAACCCCAACTGCTTGCATCTGTGGTCAACTTCTGGGATATCGGAAATGACCAAGCCAGACCCTGGTTTAGATTTGTGTGGACCCTCCACCACCATAGTGATCTCTTTACTGACGCTGGGAGTAACACCAACCTGTCCAGATCTCCTTTTTGTTTCTTTAAGATAAAATTTTGAAGGGGTCTTAGGTGAAATTTTGCCCATTGTACTGCCGGTATTGATGATGTCATCAATCCCAGAACCGACATCAGTTCTCTGATTGTTATGGGAAGGTTGTTTTGAATAGAGCCCACTCTTTTGATGAGGTTTTGGATTTTTTCTTCTGGAAGAAAAGTTCTCTGTTCTGTTGAACTGAGCAGATATCCCAGGAACAAAATGTTTTGGGTGGGACAAAGCTTTGACTTTTCCAAGTTTAGGATCCACCCCAGCGACTTCAACCATAGTTGAGCTTCGTTGAGGTTCCTTATCAGCTGCGTTTCTGATGGCGCTGCGAACAGTAGGTCGTCTAGATACGGAACTACCATCATCCTTTTTAATCTTAGAGGGGCTAGAACTTCTGCCAACACTTTGGTGAATATCCTCGGAGATAAGGACAACCCGAACGGGAGAGCTCTGCTCTGAAAGTGGTATTCCTTCCCGTCTATTTCCACTGCTAACCTGAGGTATCTCTGAGATTCTTCTCTGATGGTAGTGTGAAGATCCGCGTCCCTGAGATCCATGGTCGCCATGAATGTTTGGCGCTGCAGAATATTCTTGACTGAGAAAATGGATTCCATGCGGAACTTTTTGTATTGAATTGTTTGATTCAAGGGCTTGAGATTGAGTATTAGACGAAATTTCCCAGAGGGTTTCTTGATGACAAAAACGTGAGAGTAAAAACCCTTTCTTTTTTCCCTCTCTGGAACTGGGATAAGGACTTTTTGATCCACCATCTCCCCCAGCAACAGAGGTAAAGCTTTTGCTTTTTCGGAATCTCTGGGAAGCTTCGTCAACAGGAATCTCTCTGGAGGATGACAATTGAATTCCAGTGAATAGCCCTTTGCGATTATTTCTAGAATGAACTGATTGGCTGTTAGCTTTTGCCACTGTGGTAGGAAGGCAGCCAATCTTCCTCCTACTGGCACTTGGTTGTCACTGCAAAGAGTGGGTTACTTTTTTGTTTTCCCTTATGACCCAAACAGTTCTTCTTTGGGAACTCTTTCTTCCCTTCTTGTGGACGATTTCTTTTCCCCTGAAAATATCTTTTCTGTGGAAATTTTCGCCTTTCAGCAGGAAAGGATTTTTTCCTATCTGCCGTTCTTTCCAAGGCCTCATCTAGGCCTGATCCAAAAAGCAAATTTCCTGTGAAGGGTAAATTTCATAACCTTGTTTTGGATGCGGCGTCCCCTGTCCAGGTTTTCATCCAGATCGCACGCCTAGCTGCGACCGCTAGCCCGCCTGACCTTGCTGCTAATTTAACGGATTCTGCAGAAGCGTCTGCAATGTAACCTACTGCTTTGGAAAGAATTGGGAGTGTCTTCAGGATCTCCTCCCTAGGCGTACCATTTTTTATATGCTCCTGCAATTGGGTTAGCCAGAATTCTAGGTTTCTTGCCACACAGGTGGTAGCCAGCGCTGGTTTTAAGCTAGCGACACTTGTCACCCAGGCTCTTTTTAGGATGATATCACCCTTTTTGTCCATGGCGTCTTTTAAATGCCCCATGTCTTCAAAAGCCAATGCCGAATTCTTTGAAATTTTTGAAAGCGGTGCATCCAGTTTTGGATTTTTGTTCCAAACCTCTTTTGGATCGTCACTAAAAGGGAATCTTTTTTGTGGCTTGCCGCAAAGAATGTTTTTTTCTCTGGATCCTTCCACTCATTCATCACGGTATCAGACATCACCTGATGAACTGGGAATACTTTGGAATTCCTTTTCCTCAGACCTTGGTACATTAGGTCATGCTTGGAAGGTTCTTCCTTTTCATGTTCCATTTCCAGGGTTTCATAAATGGCCCCTAGTAAATCATCCACATCTTCAAGTGACAATTTGTAATTGGGAGCCTTCCTTCTTTCTTCACCCCCCTCCTCCTGTTCTGGTTCTGAGTCGTCACTTGCCAAAATGCTAGCTGCGCTGCTGCCCGCTCGCTCCCTCCCGGACTCATGCGACCCTGATGCGACTTCGGATCTGGGTGAGGCCATGGGAGAGGGACTTCCAGAAAGAACAACCGGAGTTTTAACTTCTGAAATGAATTTTTTGAGATCCTTAAAGGTGTTCGCCATATCCTCCCTCACGGATCCAAAAAAATTCGCATAAACTGCGTTTGACTGTTTTTGTACCAGTTTGTCCATGCAAACTTGGCATAGCGGTTCAGTGTATACCAGAGGCATCTTGGCATTACACTTAACACACCGCTTCTTAGGAATGGGCTTAGGCTCTTTCGGTGTTTTCACCTGTGCAAAAGACACAAAAAGTATAGGGGCCCCATGTCGGTGAGTCACATACTCCACCATACCGGTTACAGTATTCACCCGGTGACACTACCCCTGTAAACCCCAGCTAAGCTAGTGCCACCACCATCTAGCTGCTGTCCCATGATATGAATACAAAGGTCACCACACTGGTGCCTACCTGTATCCTGCTGGTGCTTTCTCCTTCTGGGGCCTGGCCCGCCGAGATATCATCCTCCTCGAGCATCTTGGCACACTGTGGCGTCCTATGCTGTCTCCTGCAGCCGCATCCACGTGTATCCAACCAGCCGGCCACTTGAGTTTTCCCTGCGCCTTTAAGGGGAAGGACCAGCTCCCCGGCGCACGCCAATGACGTCATCCCGCCCCGGAACTGATGCGCCTGCATCTTCCGGGTCAAGCGGTGTCAGCTTCAGGTGCATGCCCCCCCGCCGAAGCCGCCAAGGGGATGAAGAAATGGTGCCTTCTCCACGCCTGGGCACAGAAGGAAAACCTCAAACCGGGACACCTCCTGCACACCGCCAAGAGGGTTGCCCGTGGCCGCACACCGTCCTCCTCCACCCACACTGCACGGTTCTGGTAAGGTCACCTGACCCCCTGTCGTTCTGAGGCTCCCTGTCCCATTTTTTGTGAGTAGCTGCCTCGTATTCCTGCAGCTTTTACCCACAGGGAAATGTGCTGCCCCAGCTGGACCCCTGCCCTGGTCAGCTCTTTAAGAGATGGAGCCCCCTCTCAGGTCCTCTGGCAACATGTCTCCTCCGGACGGAGGAAACACTAAGACTGACCAGGGACCTGAGGGACTGCCTCTTGAAGGGGAGGGAAAGAATTAGTGGCAACGTGTTTCCTGATTGCGGGGAGGAGCTCCATCTCTCAAGGGCTGACTTGGAAGACGACTGGGGGAAATATGTATGGAATGTATAAAATTGTTGAATAACTAATGCCTGGGAAAAGAAGCACCATCCTCCCATTTTTTTTTACTTGCAGACTAACCCTATTAAATGCTTTTTGCAATTAAAAGCCTGCAATACAGTCTGGACTGTGCATATACAAAGTCCTTAACTGGATGATTTTGTAATACGTTTCTTGCCATTATGTCATATATAATGCTATGGGGGGCAAAAATAGTATACCTCCACGGAAACACCATAAAACAGCTGCTCATTTTTATAACAATAATAATTAAAAAAAATATAGGTGCCATTTAAAACACCCAAGGTCACCTTTCAAGGATATCAACAGAACAACAAACATAAAATAAATATACAATACATAAACATTAAACTACAAAAACAAGTCAATGAAGTCAAACAGAATATCAATCCTGTCAATATTATACTTACAGGAGCACAATAATAAAGGTTCCAGCATCCAGTTTTGCTTTATCAATGTGTCCGACCCAGAATGAGAGCTCAAATTTAGTTTTGGCTTGTAATAGGTACAGTATGTAAACACTAATATATATATAAATGTAATACACAAATACAATTGCTAGGTGTGTGTGCGGAAGTTTAGTTTCCATGATCCAGTGGATACTTTTCCTTCCTTGCTCATTCATAGAATGTGTTAAAAGAGTTGGGACAAAAAGGGCCTTGTTTAGGACTATTAGATTGTACAATATCATGAGCAGAGTATTCCCAACCCTCTTGTATTGAATTGTATTCTACTGTAGCTGTTCTTTCTCCCTTTATATTGCAAAGTTCTGGACAAACTGTTGGTGCTATTTTGATCTTAGGTGATGCAAAAATTATGCCTAACTCTGAGTTGCAAAAAGAAAAGGGAATCCCCATGGTTCCATTTCAAATGCACATGCACAACCACCTTGGATCTATGCACATTATATATATATATATATATATATATATATATATATATATATATATATATATATATATATATATATATATATAGCCAGCAGTCTTGTCATGGTCATAATCACTGCAGTCTATTTCTAGATATACCTCTTATGGGAACAGTTAAGCAAAAATGTTAGGAATTTATTTATTTTAGGATGTTTTGATGCAATTTTAATGTTGGATAATTACGTTTTTTAAGGTTTAAATATTTGTTGATAATATTAAGGTGAGCAGTATAACTTCAAATTTGTTTTACTCATAAAATTACCATAAAGAATATCACAACTTAGTGGAGGAATCCAGCACATTTCCTGCCTGTTGATCATTAGGCTTTACAGAAAACCCACAGGGAATGCGTGAGGGGGAGAGCATTAAGCTTCTTTGCCTATTATGACTTGATGGAAATCATGAATAGTAATGGCATTTTTCTGGGCTTTAAAGGATAACAGTTTCTACAGTGCATAGTGTTATAATGCTAATGTTGTAACAAGGGACAGGATAAAAATACTACTTTAGGACATAGAGAACATGTTAATACTTGAATGCAAACATGCAAATAGCCAAACTTAGCAGAGAGGTTGAAATATTATTCATTAATGCCCAGCTACAGGCACAACCTCTAGATGGACTTTAGTGACAATGGATTAATATGAGGGACAAGGGGAGGATATTTGGGGCCAATTATCTTCAATGGGGCTTCCAGATTCTGATAAGTCCCCCAAAACCACTGGCCTGGGTTTGCAAGAAAGAGGACCTTGTCCTCATATTCATGGGAAAAGGTGATTTTTCAAGAGGGTTTCTAAGGTAAGGTATTTCTTGTCAATCCCGGCTGTATGCTGAGGTAAATGTCTTGTATAGATCCAGTCTACACCAGGATACCACATTTTGTAATGCAATGTGTCTGGTTTTGTAATTTGCTTATTTCTATGACCCTATTATGTTTTACACTAAGATAGGTTTAATGGTTTCATTATTTGAAAAATGTAGCAAGGCATTACATATGCACAAATTAATTATACATACTGTTGTGATTGAATTTGGATATTGCAGTTGTTGGCAAGTGTGTGATAAATACAATGCTTCTTACAAGTGCTGCTTCAGATTAATTAGAAGTATTCAATGACCTCCATTGACCCTTGTACAATTTTTAATCAGGAAAGTTAACATTTATTTTCTCTTCACTTGAGTGATACTTAAATATTGGCCTGCAGAAATAACAGGCTTATATTTACTTAAAACCACTATATAAATGTTACTTTGCAAGTAGACCTGCAAATAATATATATTTTTGAACACTCAATAGATTTTGTTTAGGATGAGTGCCGTTTGGTTCATTAGGGCTTTTTGAATTGTAAATATACAGTATATACCATGTACCAGCATTAAAGCCCTTTTTCTACTTTCATTTTGCACTGTCATGTGGTAATGGTGTTTTTTTATGAGTGTTAGGGCATTGCACTCTAATGAATTTCATGATATGCAGTATAAATGTGCACACTGAAATATTTTATTTCGGAATTTCGTTTTCGTCCGAAAAATAAATTTATTTAGTTACTCCAGAAATTCATTTTTATTTATTTTGTTTTGTTAAAAATACATTTGTCTGAAAATCCAAATTAATTAAGTTGGAATCTGTCATTGAAGGCTTGTGGTGTCTGTCAAATGTTCTAAGAAGATTCGATAGAGCAGCTAAACTGTACAACGCCGCAAACGTACATTTCCGGTTGAATGCTCCGCATACAAGCTATAGAAGAATTCTAATGTTGTATGACTAGAAATAATTATATTTATAAATTATTATTACTAGTCAACCAACATTCAAATTCTTCTATAGCCTACCGGCGAAGCATTTAACTGGAAATGTATTATTGCGTCCTACAGTTTAGCTGCTCCATCAAATATTCTTAGAACATTCGACAGACACCACAAGCCTTCAATGACAGATTCAACGTTTGTATGTTTTTCGCTGCTTCATCGAATCTTTGTCATTCATGTCAAATGGTCTACCCCAACACTGTCTCTATAATGTTGAATATTTTCTCTCTATGTGAAATGTTTCCTCTCTATGTAGAATTATCTTGGACTAATAGAGTTAAGGTTAGGCACATTCGACCACAGATTCCATAGACACAGATCGCTATTGTCAGCATCATCTCAAATCTCCTATATCAAACTGTTGTAGCAACGAAAACGAAAAGTCCAGCTCCAGCTTCAATAATGTCCCTTATTTTCCTGTCATTCATCCATACACATATACGAATGACAGCTTTTACTAAGAAACCAATCTCTCTTACCTGTTGCATGGTACTGAATTTTTTTATAGCCACTCACCCATGATTGGGTTGAACATTTTCCAACTTTTTTCTTTGATGCCCATATCTACTGTAAATCTCTTTCGTACAGGAGGTGCAGTCATAATGAATTGTGAATTGTGTTGTGAGTTGAGACTCCGATATGTAGGGCACACCAACCCCCTGAAACTTTTTTGCTGTCAAAACATGGAAAAATTACTGACAAAGCACATTTTTACTGACATATTTTAGAAACTAAGATAATCCATATTGAAACAATATATCAATATGTAAATGCTGACAATATCCATAGCAAGTAATCTGTCTGGCTTTACAATTAAAAAATCAAAACAACAGGACAAAATGTGAAAATAAATAGTATTACGAAAGACCTGGGGCATCTGGGGGCACACAGGATTTTTTTTTTCTATGGTCCACCTCTGCAATAGGAAGCTATGGCTAGATTGTGCATAACAGCAGGTAGTGGCTTAGAGGGATTTAGCAGAACCTGTTCCTAGTCACTTTATACACTTCACAAATATACCATATTCCTTGTATTCATAAAACACTCCTCAGTACTATATCATAAATGACAGTCTCACAGACACAAACATCTCATGTCAACATCTCAGGACAAAGGATCATATTTAAAAATAAGTTAACTTTTACTTTACATGTATTTTTGCACACAAAAAAAACATTCAATGCATTTTCAGTATGGATCCCGCTGCACAAAATAAGACTCTGAGCAACTTCCTAAATGCTGCAGAGGAATTCCTGATCTCTGTGATTCAATGTACATAGGCTGGCACCTACCATGCAGATAACGCTTTCTTAAACAAATACAATACTATGGAAGCTGTAGCCTGGGTGGTGTTTCTTTGACCATCAGTGTCTTGACAGTATGCTGCAATGCTTTGGCAATTCTGGGTTACAGTGGTGTTGTGTAATGTGTAGTGTTGGTCTGCACCCACGGTCAAGTGCTAAAGTATAGAGTGGAAAAGCTATGGTAATTAGGTTACTTCCAAGCAAATTAGTAGAAAAAAGTTTGAGGAGTTGGAAATCTGCACAATTTAAATACAGTTTTGTTCTCATCATTAACCTTTGAACTCTTTAAAAAATAAGTATAGTGGTATATTAACCACTTAAGGACCCCCGCACGCACATATACGGCCACAGAATGGCTCGTACAGGCACAAGGGCGTAAATTTACGTCCCCGCCTAAGTGCGGTTCGGGGATCCCATCGGGACCCCCTCCGCGGCGTGCGGGGGTCCCCCTGGCTCCGGGAGCGATCCGGGACGAGCGGGCAGATGTCGGCGTTTACCCGCCCCCCTGCGATCGCTCCCAGCCAATGCGCGCGCTCCAGGTTCTGTCACTTCCTCCTCCTGTGTAAACACAGGAAGGGGGAAGTGATGTAATCTCCCATCGCAGCGGTATTTCCAACCGCTGCGATGGGAGAAACACCTCACAGTAAGTCCTGCACCAACACTACACTGACATACACACACATAGGCACACTTAACCCCTTGCGATCTGCCCCCCCACCCCCCTGTCACAGTGTCACTGAATGCAGTGATCTAATCTTGCAGAAACTCTGAAAGTAACTATGGAAGAAGTGCTTAATACTGACAGAGAAAGCCTCCTGGCACACAAGGCCCTGGTACAGGGCGACCAATTCCCATTGGGGGTGCCTTTTGTTACCACATACTCGGTACAACATAAAAGCATTAAGCAACTCATCAAAAAGCATTGGCATCTAGCATTGAATGACAATGTCTTGAAAGATGTTCTCCCAGATAACCCAAGAGTCATCTTTAGGGGAGCTCAACCCCTTAGGACCCAGGTAGTGATTAATACCCTAAATCCCCCCACAGGGAGTAGGGGTTTCTTTGACCAACTAACAGGGTATTATAGATGTAAGAAATGCAGGGTATGTGCCTTGAATTCCTGTCAAGATAGGCGGATTACTAATTTTGTCTCTACGGTGACAGGTCAGGAACATACCATAAAACCATGCATTACGTGTACGTCCACAGGAGTCATCTATATGTTGCAGTGCCCTTGTGGCCTGCAATATGTGGGACGGACCAAACGGGCCTTACAGGTCCGCATTAATGAACACATAACCAATATCATAAGTGGATTCAGAAACCATTCGGTTTCGAAACACTACCTCCTCAAACACAATAAAGATCCATCAAAAACTTTGTTTGTGGGGATAGATAAATTCAAACCCAATTGGAGGGGGAGTCATCTAGTAAGGACCATTTCAAGAATGGAAATGAGTTGGATATACCGTTTAAAATGCTATACACCATATGGGTTAAACATCGAAACTGACGTTAACGCGTTTATTAATAATGCTTGATATTGTACTGGAACTCAGCGTGGGGTGTGGTCGTATGTACTGCTGACGCCATGGGAATGAGAGCCTGTTTGAATAGTCTCTGGGTCAGGAGATTGTCTCTTCTGGGCCATTTATACAAAATCATTTTTTCTTTGGGTCTACCAGTTTAACAGTTTCCACACATGTTCAGAATCATTGTATTTGATTACATAAAACATTTTTTTTTCCCTCCCCCCCCCCTCCTTCCCCTAATTTTTCCCTATACCGGGCCCTTCTAATGGTGAGCCCGGTATAATGAACACTAGGCATAATAAACTGTGTGCACTTAGGGAATCACTGTATTTTTTTAAACATTTTCCACACCTTATTTTTAACATTTCCCACACTTGTTTGAGAAAATGTTAGTAATTAAAATTAAAAATTAATACTAAATCCTCTTTTTCGAGGATTATGTTTTTTAATTTTATTAGAGGCTCATTTACAACGAGTCCTCTTAATAAATATTTTTTCTAAGCACCAACACTTCACTAGTATATATTATTTGGTGTTCACATTTGCACAGTAGTGTCTAATCGAAACTACGATGCATGGTCACTTAAATGCGACTATACATAGACTTTCAATCAAAACCCCGAGGGTTTATAATCACATTAATACCAATGTCTAGTTTTCTTGCACTCCTGCTCACTGTAGGTATAATGTTCACCCAAGTTGGGAGACTCTTGGGCTCATATCCCCTTTTATTTTGTATTTTCACTTTTAACGTTTTTTTCCCTTATATTCCATCAAATACGCTTGATCGGCAGCTATCGATCATTATCAGTATCATATGGTTTAGGTCAGGCCAAGTCATAATTATCAGTCTTGGCTGGCTTCTTTCCGTTGTCCTCTTCCTTTTTTTCCAATGCGATGACATCGCTGTATTTCTTTAAAAGATCCACTAGATGTCGCCGCAACGAGGAATAGGTATAGACAATGTGAATGATGTGGTAGGCACTTGCTATCTATTTCCTGTATCTATGACATCAAAGTAAAGTTTTTTCTGCTTCTTCTTTTTTTCTTTTTTTTCTCCTGTGGGATTACAAGATAAGGACTTTGCCTGCTGTATCCCTTAGGAAATGTTTTTTAGGTTTTTTATATTAGCAACAGTTTTGGATTGGGTCAAGCACTGGCATCTTGCCCCTTTCCAAGATGGCGTCTGCAGCTCTGGATCTACACCTCACGGCGAGGTCCAGGCCTATTTAAGTGTTGACTCACCGCAACGCCCTATCCCATTGACAACGTCCTACGACGAAACGCGTCTGGATAGACGTGCGGTGACGTCATTACGCTCTGGAGGAGGGTCCTTGCTGATCTGTTTGCCGGCCGGCAACTTTGTATTTTATATGCCTGTCTAACCCATCTCCCATGTGAGTATTCTGGTTTTTACTATTTTAAATAAATGTCCCAGCGGGATTACGCTATGTCTGCCTCTATTTATCATTTACATATGATCTAATTGGTGGAGTTGCTGAGTGGAGCCCCGGTGTAAACACTGCCCTAGGATTTGGGATTCGTCCTGGTTCTCTAAAGGCCGCGGCTGGGTCACAGCCGACTGTTGATTACAGCCATTCCTCTGGTAAGCTGCTTATACTTCTGGTGGTGGGCCACATTGAAAAGCCAAGTTCGAGCACAGTGGTGTTTATTATATGTCCATCCTGATTAAAGACCAGCGGAGATTTGTCTTGGAGCCAACCTACTACTTCTCTCATGTTTGAAGGATTGTTTATCTCCACACGACTGATATATGGACTCTTTTTGATTGTATCGAGTCCGGGTGACAAGGCGCAGCTCTAAATCTTTGTGTTTGTAGTGTCAGTGTGACAGGCAGTGTAAAATCAGTTAGTGTTAGGTTCAGGATAGCCCCCCCACCCCCCCTAATAAAGTTTTAACCCCCTGATCACCGCCCTAGTTAACTCTTTCACTCCCTATTGCCAGCGTCACTAAGCGATAATTTTTCTGATCGCTGTATTAGTGTCGCTGTTCCCGCTAGGTAGCTATTTTTTTTTTATTGCGATTTTTTTTTTTACTAAAGACATGTGGCTAAATAAATTTTGGCCTAAATGTTTGACTAAAATTTAGTTTATTTGATTTTTTTTTAACAAAAAGTAAAAAATAGTGTTTTTTTTTCAAAAATGTCGCTCTATTTTTGTATATAGCGCAAAAAATAAAAATCGCAGAGGTGATCAAATACCACCAAAAGAAAGCTCTATTTGTGGGAAGAAAAGGACGCAAATTTTGTTTGGAAACCACGTCGCACGACCGCGCAATTGTCTGTTAAAGCGACGCAGTGCCGAATCGCAAAAACACCTTGGGTCATTTACCAGCGTATTGGCTTGGGTCTTTAGTGGTTAACCTGTTAATGATGAAAATAAAAAACAAATTTGGGGTGTGTGAGCAAAGCTTAATGTGAACAGCTGCCTTTCTCTAGATCTACGCTCAGACAAACTCTGCCAGGCTGCCTTCCTCTTATGGCTGCCCACACACCTCAAATACCTTTCCTGGCCTTCGCATTACAGCCACCATCAGCGGCAATGGTTGTATGGGTACTCATGAAAGCCTGGCTGAAAATGATCACTGAAGCCTTGTCCCAGACTCCCTCTAAGATGGCACTTTCCACTGCTCCTGAAGTGGCCTCAACACATTGTTCTTTCTCCTCCCATCAGCACCAGATCACTGAGGCAAGCCTTGGCACTGAGAAGGACATTTCCCAGGACCAACTGCAGAAAGAATTATATCCTCAGCAACTGCTGCAGCAGTTTGAGCACATGTTACAGAAGGCGCTCAAGGTAACCTCTGATCACCTCTCCCATGAGATCTGTGACCTTGGTTACCACTTGGAGGAGTTGGAGATCCATGTAGAGTCCCTAGAGACTGCTTCTTGCCACCATGATGAAACATTACTTTGCAATCCTGCTTGGAGGACTTTTAAAACAGACCCTGACACTCAAAGATTTTCAACTTTTTTCAGCAGATGCTCCTTCTCGCAGGTGCTCTGTGTCCAGTTCTCTGCAAAAGTTTCTAGCAGCCTCTTCAGATCGAGGTCTCCCTGGACAACATAAACAAGGTTCCTTCAACTCTCCCATCAGCTGCATGGAAGTGTCAGAGGGTTGAGTACACTTTTTTGACTCATTTACTCCAATTTTCTTTTTGGAAGGTTCCTATACAGACTTGATTTCCAGAACTGCCTGTCCTTCTGCACCTTTCATAGGCAGACTGGATTACGTTTTAAGGCTTCTATTCCCTGCACCCTCCCCAGTTCAGACTTATTACTTCCCATTCATATTGCTTTGATCTTGGGTTCCTATCATCTCTAGGGCACACCCCCCTTTATGTTCCACCGTCCCCCATAGTGGGGTTGTATATGACCCTCTAACTGCAACTAATATGTGCCTTTCTATTGTTTATATTTGCAGAATGATGCTTGTCTGGCCGCAAGGCTCCCTTGGAGTACATCTCATGAGCCCCTCTGCCGACTACTACCTTTTTGAGGAGGCTGTGAGCTACAACATGCACCTTCGCTCTAGCCTTCCCTGCTCCAGTGCCTCAATTATGGATCTTGGCTCCTCCTGATGTAGTTCAATGGACTGCAGCTATTTAGTTATGTGCTTTAATTTTTCTTTTCTGTGAATACCTGCTTGTGCATTTTCTTTCCCGGCAGAAGTCACTGTGCCCCCATTTGTTTTCTCTTTCCAATTACATATATTTTTTCCTTTTTGGGGGGAAAAAGAACATTACTTTGGGCACTTTCTATTCCAATCCAGCCATGTTTTTCAGAGTAGATTGATGACCCGTTTTTTTGTCTCTTATGATGCTTTGTTTCTCCTTCTTACCTATTCTACCCCTCATACTTCAGTCCCTCCCAGTCAGAGCTCCCCAATCCTAATTCTACTGACACGGCCCACAACCTCTCCTACTCTTATACTCTGATGGCCCCATTTAACATCCTTACGCCTGAACTTCCCCAAAAAGCAGGTTAAAGTTTTCAAGACCTTTGCCTCTCATTTATTTAAGACCGATGCAACCTGCCTCCAGGAGACCCACTTTTCCACTACCTCCACCCTCAAATTCTTTGGCCCTCAATACCGTCAAGTTTTCACTCATCTGCCTGTACCATACATCAGAGTGTACTAGTCACTTTCCAGGGTTATCACATTCTTTAACTGGCTATCTCCAACACTCTGAATAGAGTTGGGCTAAACACCCACTGGTTTGGTTCGCACCAGAACTCCTGAACGTGAAGAGAGTTTGCACCCAAACCATGAACCCTATTAAAGTCTATGGGACACAAACTTAAGAATCAAAAGTCCCCATTTTGAAGGTTTAAAAGCAAGCTATTGGACATAAAAATGGTTTGGGGGCGCAGGCACTGCCCTAGGGGACTAGTATAAATGCATATTGTTTTTACAGGAGCAGTGATTTTAACTATGTTTTGGACGTCACATTACTGTATGTCATCCTAGAACATTCGCTCGATCTCTGTAAAGAACTGCAGCTCTTTAACTATGTGATTGGCTGTGTCTAATCACAGTGTGTGGCAAGGAGAGCTGATCCACATCATCTCCTTGCAGGGACATGCAGACATGTAATCCGGGCACTTATTATCCGTATGCAGCGCCACCAGTGCCAGCAATCAGTGTCCACCAGTGCCAGCAATCAGTGCCCACCAATGCCCACTAGGGATGAGCCAAACACCCCCTCCTTCAGTTCGCACCAGAACCGTCAAATGGACCGAACGTTTGCGTGAACTTTTAGAACCCCATTGAAGTCTATGGGACTCGAACGTTCAAATTCAAAAGTGCTAATTTTAAAGGCTAATATGCAAGTTATTGTCATAAAATGGGTTTGAGAACCAGAGTCGTGCCCCAGGGAGCATGTATCAATGGATAAAAAGTTTTAAAAATGGTTGTTTTTTCTAGAGCAGTGATTTTAATGATGCTTAAAGTGAAAAAAAAATGAAAAATTCCTTTAAATATCGTACCTGCTGGGTGTTACTATAAGAACAAAGTCATTTAAAACTGCTTGCGGCTTTAATGTAATGTCTGGTCCCTGCAATATGGATGAAAATCATTGTGAAAAATAGCATGGGTTTCCCCCCCCCCCAGGTCATTACCAGCCCCTTTGGTCCTATATACTTTGAACAGCAGTATACAGACGGTGAAAACAAGACAGGGACTGTAGGTTTGTTGTTAAGTAGAATCTGTTTGTAATTTTCAACTGGTACTTTTTTTTAAAGTGTAGCTCCAGCCCAAAAATCTATTTTTAGGCTTTTTGGGAAACATAGAGCAGTGAGTGCGCAGTGAGGTAGGGTAGTACTGTAGTGACATTGTACAAAACAGCCCTGCTATTATCAGCTATCACTGCTGTGGTTTTTGATCCCCCTCAGCCTCCTGAGTGTGTTTTAAAGGTTCAACTTCACATCTATGCGATACAACAGAGTATGTGCCTTGCTGCAGAACAGCCTATTAATTTGAGAATGAACTGCCTGCCACCCCTTAATAGCACCAAAGTGCATGGGCCTTTTTTTAATTTTAGTTGATCCCCAGAAGTGTGGTTCATCAATAGTTTATAATTGGCAGTGGTACAGAAGTGGGTCCAACATGCCCATGTGTGGGAGAATTTAGTTGGACAATCTTTAGCTATAGATATTAATTCTTCCATCTCCGCAATTTTTTCAACGCGTTTGATCCATTCAGGAATGGTTGGGATACGTGTTGTTCCCCAGTGTATCGGGATGCAGTGCTTGGCTGCATTTATTAGGGGTGGTACTAGCGTCTTACAGTATTGATGAGCTGGCATGTCAGAATAGTGTAGGAGAAGTTGTGCCTCGGTGTGTTCTAAAGTGTATGTAGATATTTGTGATGTCAGTTCCCGGATTTGGGTCCAGAATGGCTGGATTAGGGGGCAGGACCACCAAATGTGTTCTAGAGTACCTGTGCCACTAGAACACCTCCAGCATTTGTCTGAAAGGGCTGGATTGTATTTGTTGAGGATAGCCGGGGTTCTGTACCAGCGCATTAAGACTTTGTAATTATTTTCCTGTATCGATACATTGAGGGAGCTTTTATGTGCTATTGTAGATACGCGTTCCCATTGTGCCTCCGTCAAATCTATCTGTAGGTCTCTTTCCCAATTTGAGCAAGCTTTGATAGTCTTCATTAAGCTATCTGAGAAGAGTATGTTGTGAATGATAGATATCAAGTGTTGTTGCGGTGTAGAGTGAGAGCAAAGTTGTTCAAATGTTGTGAGACGGCGAGAGACAGAGGACGTTCGGTCTGCTTGTTTTAGGAAATGTCTGATCTGGAAGTATATCCAGAGAGGAAAAGTGGTGCTTTCTGTTGTGACTGGCAGAGAAGAGCGTTCTAGAAAAGAACCTGAGTGAAAGAAGTGATGTGCCAAGACTTCTGAGTGTTGCCAAATATCTGTTAGAAAATTCATGGACATGCCAGGTGGGAATTCCGGGTTGAGCTTTACCGAAGTAAGGGGTCCAGGGATCGAGGAAACGTGCAACTTTCGGCAGGTTTCCTTGAAACAGTGCAGTGTCGGGGCAATGAGAGGGTGGTCGTTTAGGGATCTCGGGATGTGTTTGTGTGAGGTCCAAGGTATGGACCGCAATGGCAGAAGGGAGAAGGAATGTTCAAGAGCGACCCAATCTTTACTGTGGCTGTGAATTGACCAATCCACAATTCTAGCGAGGTGGCAGGCCCAATAATATTTCTTAAGGTCTGGTAGCCCAATGCCCCCTTTTGTCTTTGGTCTTGTTAGCTGTTCGTACGCTATTCTAGGTCGTTTCTGTCTCCATAAAAATTTAGTACAAAGTCGCTTGTAAGCTTGAAAAAAGGACGGAGGGAGTTTGATGGGCAAAGTTTGTAGAATGAATAAAATACGGGGGAGTATATTCATCTTTAGAATTGCTGCCCTTCCAAACCAAGAGAAGTGTGGTTTATTCCATTTATTTAGGTCACTTGTGATGGTTTTAAGGATGGGTATGTGGTTTTGGGAGAATAAGTCTAAGAATCTGGCCGTTAGGTTTATCCCTAGATATTTAATATGGTCGTGCTTCCATTTAAAGGGGAAATTGTTTTTACAGCGTGATACCACTTCCTGTGGGAGGGAGATATTCAGGGCTTGGGATTTGTCAAAATTTATCTTAAAATTGGAAATAGCACGGAACAGTTTCAAGTCTTTTAAGAGATTTGGGATTGATATGTGGGGATCCTTCAGAAATAGCAAAACGTCGTCGGCGAAGGCTGCAATTTTATAGGTGCGATCTGCTATGTGAAAGCCTTTGATACTATCATTAGTTCTAAGGCTTTGGAGAAAAGGTTCAAGGGTCAGGACGAATAAAATAGGGGAAAGTGGGCATCCTTGTCTGGTCCCTTTACTAATAGTGAAGGCGTTTGACAGGTGGCCGTTAACACGGACTCTGGCAGTTGGTGCAGTGTAGAGGGACATAATGGCCCTAAGCAGTCTATCCGGGATACCAACGTGTTTCAGAACTGCTTCCAAGTAGTCCCATGCCAGCCTGTCAAACGCCTTCTCTGCGTCTAATGACAGAAAGAATCCTTCCTGTTTGTGCGTTGTAATCCAGTGATGTATGTTTAGGGCTTTGATTGTGTTATCCCTGGCTTCTCTACCAGGGATAAATCCCACTTGGTCTTTCCCTATCAGGGAAGGCAGAAAAGGTGCGAGACGCGAGGCCAGGATCTTAGCATACAACTTTATGTTCACATTTAATAAGGATATCGGCCTATAATTACCAACCAATGTGGGGTCCTTCTCCTCTTTTGGGATTACAGCGACGTGGGCTTCTAGTAGTCTATTGAAGGGGATGACGGGGTTTTTTATTTTTTTAAAACCGCTGCACCAAAATGCATGGTGCTTTTGTTAACATGCATTTTTATTTTTGTGATTTTTTATTTTTATTTACACACACACATATATATATACAGTATGTAAATAAAACACAAAAATGCATGCTAACAAAAGCACCATGCATTGTTTTGAGAATCGTGAGAGAATTGTGATCTTTATTCTACTGCTTTATTCTACTGCCTTTAGGAATTAATATAAAAAACACCAGCAAAAATATTGACGTAGCTTTAGTTGCACAATGTACAGAGGACACAGACAGTACACCAAGTGAAAATATTGCAGCTAGCACAATCACCTGCCTGCCAGTATATTAGGAAGAGCGGATCTATCTAAACTCAATAGAGTTGACTATATAGTGTGTAACCGAGTGGTAGTCCAGAAGAACAGGAGGGCTCGCTCTACATGTTACACGCTGTGGATAGCGCTTCCTCAGGAGCACAGACAATTCAATATAGGGTTAACCGCGTTGAGGGTAGGCAACAATAGGTCTAAGCCTAACATTGGCTGTAGTTCAAAGAAAACTACCTTGGCCAGTTAGGAGGGTGTAATCATTTGAAACAAAACAATGATGCGATGGGTGACAGGACTATTAAATGCTGGTAAGCAAGAGGGGAACGATCCTCCAGGAGCACACGGATGGTCAGGAAAGTAGGCTAGATAATGGTCCAGACAACATTGAGCAGGGGGGTAATCCTGACTCACTGAACACTAGCCAGAAAGTCTCCAGTCCAGCAGGAAATGGATACAAGCAATAGTGAGATAGGTCCTTAAAGCCCAATGCCTTCCTGTACAGCCGAGTGTTGCCCCTGGTTTGTAAAGGACGCCTGTACAGGGTCGGTGGCACACTGGTTACTGGTATATCCACAGTATCACCCTGTTTGGACATACGTTAAACATATGCCCTTTTTCTTTCCCATGTTTGGTCTTTTATTTTATTTTTGTAAAAAATAAAAAAAAAACAGCAGTGATTAATTTCCACCAAAAGAAAGCTCTATTTGTGTGAAGAAAATGATAAAAAGTCCACATGGTTATAGTGTAGCATGACTGCACAATTGTCATTCAAATTGTAACAGTGCTGAAAGCTGAAAATTGGCTTGGTTAAGGGGATTAAAGTGCCTATAGGGCAAGTGGTTAATGATGCTTCAAGAGAAAAAATAAAAATGAAAAATGCCTTATGCCGCGTACACACGGTAGTTTTTTGCGATGAAAAAAAACGACGTTTTCTGTGAAGTAAAAAACAACGTTTTTGAAACTTCACTTTTCAAAGACAATTTTGCATACACACCATCGTTTTTTCACAAAAAGCAAGGTTACGTTCACCACTCTTTTCCATTGAAGCTCGCTTCATAACTAGCTTCTGGGCATGCGCGGGTTGAAAAACGTCGTTTTGAACGACGTTTTTGCTACACACGGTGACTTTTTGTGAAATAAAAAAAGGCCTTTTGAAAAACGACACAAAAAATTCAAACATGTTGGAATTTTTTTTTGGTCGTTTTTTTGAAGACAAAAAACGACGTTTTGCCCACACACGATTAATTTAAATGAAGTTTTAAAAAACGTCGTTTTTTTTCATCGCAAAAAACGACCGTGCGTACGCGGCATTAGTCTGCCTGTAAAGTGGCACTCTGTATTGTGTATAGAATCTGCAGCAGCAAAACTGAACTATATAAAGAAAAAAATTACATTTTAAACTGATTTTCACGGCTGCAAGTCATTGCTGGCAATCAAAAATGTAAAGAAAATGGCGTGAGCATCCTCCCAATCCATACCAGGTCTTTTGGGCCTGGTATTGATTCTAAGGGGAACCCCATGTCAAAACTTAAAAAAATGGTGGAGGATCCCCCCAAAATCCAAACCAGACCCTTATCCGAGCATGCAGCCTGACAGCCCAGAAAAGGGGGTATGAGCAAGCACTTTTCCTCCTGAACAATACTAGGCCACATGCCCTTAACATGGGGGTGGGTGCTTTGGGGGCCCCATATTGATGGAGACAAGGGCCTCTTCCCCACAACCCTGGGCTGTGGTTGGGGGGTCTGAAGGCAGGGGGCTTATCGGAATCTGGAAGCCCCTTTTGCATGCTGGGTCCGGCTTCCAGATTCCGAAATAGCCACAAACTCCCACAACCACAAGAACCTCCCTATTTTGAGGGCATGTGGCCTGGTATGGTTCAGGATAAGGGGTCAGCTCGCTCGTTCCCCCTTTCCAATTCTGCCAGGCTGCATGCTCAAATCAGGGTCTAAAATTGATTTTGGGGAGGACCTCAAGCAGTATTTTTTTTGGCATGTGGTTCCCCTTAAAATCCATACCAGGCCTAAGTGTCTGGTATGTAATGATGGGGACGCCCATGCCATTTTTTTTAACATTTTCGTATTGCCGCCAATGTTCTTTTTTCCATTCAGCTGTCAGCAGGGAAGCTCATTGACAGTTGATGACTCAACCATTGTAAAAGAATGCAGCTTACCGGTCTGCTCCTTAACAACCAGCTATTCACTATGCCCTGATTGGGAAAAGCCTTGCACCTGACCAGCGGTCAGGTTTGATTGCTTTAGCCAATCAGGGCTTATAATGCACTGTGCAGCACACAGTATATTGAGGGGCACTCGACAGACGAACATCCAGTCGTGCACCCCCCTAAATTTAGATGTTTGCCGAATGGGCGAACAAGTGATGTTAGAGCCAAATCTATGCTCAGTCTGAACTGCTCGTCCAACACTAACTCTAAAAATAAAACAGTATCATATTATGCTCCCAATATCAATCCACTTCCATTCTTTACCCACCAACTTCAAGCAGTTGACTCTCATAATCATGGCACGCATCTGCTCTGTGAAGATTCCAACCAGGTCTTGTACCCCTATCTAGACACATCTCTTTTCACCTCCCTTTCCAATCCCTGCAAATTATCTTTGTAAACTCTTCTGCAACACCACTCCCTTATTGACATTTGGCATTCTTTTGGTGGTATTTAATCACCAATGGGTCTTTTATTGTTTGAGCTATAAAAATAAAAAAATACATAACATTTTGTAAAAAAAAAATGCATTTTATTTGTTTCTGTTATGAAATTAAGCAAATTAGCATTTTTTTCTTTACAAAATTTATACTGCTATTTAGTATTTTAGTAAAAATAACTTCACACAGTTATTTGGTCTTTGTAAAAGTTATAGGCCCAGATTCACAGAGCGATTACGCGTGCGCAACTGCTGTTGCGCGTGCGTAAGTCTAAATGTGCGCGTGCGTATAGTTGCACGCGATTCACAAAACAATATACGCCAGAAATCTACGTTTTTTGGTCCGGCGTAATTGAGTTAGACCTTCGCTTCCCTTCGCGCAAAACTGCGCTAGACACACCATTGATTTGCTAGTCAAATATGCTAATGAGGGAGTTACGGGGATTCACAAAAAAACGCAGTTGCTGCGCAGGCTACGCGATGTGCGCAACAGCAAAATGTTCTGTCTAAAGTTAGAGGACCTAAAAGCTGGTCTAAATTTTGAAAAAAAGTCTAATTGTCAGATAAAGCAGCACTGTTAGTGAGGAGTTCAGCAGTCACACGTGTTGCCCAACAATCTGTATGCCAACATGCCAGGGGCATCGTCGCGCATAGCTATACTACTGACTTTAGATGAACAAAGAAGGAGGAGGGCACGGAGGATGGCACTAAGGAGGGCACGGGAGATGTTTTTTTTTTTTTTTTTATTTGCTTATATAAAATTTACAATTTAAATTAATCTAATACAATATTCTTATCTGATACAAGCCCCTCACTCTTCACTTGATATATCACACACGCATAGACATCTTTGGCATGAGTGATTCTGAGGTGTCTCGCATCTTCAGATTCACCCCTCATGCCATCCTGGAATTACCACAACCCTGCAGGAGGACATCAGCAGCCCAACACATGACACTACCCATGACACCCATGACAGCTACATATACAATCAGAGCCCCATCCCCACAGATTTCGAACAGAACATGTATGGGGACAGCTGGCTGGTTGGTGAGTGACATGGGTGGCAGGCATGACTATCCCCTCCCGTGATGCACACCTCACAAGTGGCACATGCATGACTAACATCCTCCTGTCTTTTCCCTTCAAGGTGACTCTGCATATGCACTGGTACCCCATCTCATGACCCCATCTCATGCCAGCTCACATTATGCATCTTTGCACGTTAAACACACACATTAATCATGGCACAATGAGAATGCATGCATGCACACCACTGTGGTCCCTAGCACACACACCCCACATCCTCATCACATTGGATTGGCACCAGTCCACCATGCAGGACTTGTGAGCTGCAACGCCATGCCACGGCTCCAATTATGTCACTGTACATTCATACACCATTCACACAGACCTGGCGATCACTTCTCCACCACAAATGAGGGTGACACCCCTTTTCCCGCAGGAATATCACCCCCACATTCCAAAATCATACACAAACAGAACCAAAAAAATTAAATAAATGACGAGCAAAAATAAAAAATGCCCAGCAAAAATATAATTTAAACAAAATAACAACAAAGAAAACACATAAAAGACAAAAATCACTCTGCAAAACAGTCCTCAAATATCTCAAAGACACGTCACAAACAAACAAAAGCACCTTGCTGTAGAGGGAGGGATACAAAGGGATGTATTTTTGCAAAGGAAGTGCATTTGTGTCTGTCTATTTATGCTGTCTGCGTAGTTCATAAAGTTGCCCTAGTCCATTTCCAATTTCACTGATTGCGCCGCTCCCGAGTTGTGAGCATGCGCACAACGGAGCTGACATGGTTTCCTTCACGCGCGCATGCGCGAGTCGGCCGGCCCTTCATTTGCATGGGGTCACGGCTCATTTCAATGTAACACGCCCACGTCCCTCCCAATTTGTATTACTCCTCCTTACGCCTCAGGAAAAAACCTTACGCTTGCGCAATCTCTTGCGCAAAAGCTTCGTGAATCGCGGGATTACGCGGCTAGATTGCGCAAGTCTAACGGAAAAGTGGTGCGCTACGCCGGTCCAATAATGCGCCGATGTACGTGAATCTGGGCCATAGAGTCTACAAGCTATGGTGCCAACCACTTAAAATTGATCACACCTGATGTACTGATAGCCTATCTCATTTCTTGAGGCCCTAACAAGCAAGGAAAGTACAAATATCCCCCAAATTACCACTTTTTGGAAAGTATACATTCCAAGGATTCCATTCATATGAGTATGGCAATACCACATGTGTGAGACTTTTTCACAACCTGGCCACATACAGAGACTCAACATGCAGGGAGAACCGTCAGGCATTCTAAAAGCATAAATGGCAAACTATAAGGCCCCATACACACGAGCAGACAGATTTGTTCAAATCTGTCCGTCCGACAGAATTGAACAAATCTGTCTGCTGAGATTTTGGTTTGCTCGCGTGTACACACGAGCAAACCAAAATCCCCGCCAGCAGAGAGCGTGCTGACGTGTCGGTGACGTGGCGGTGACATTGACGCCGCCACGTCACCGCACCAGGAAGTAAAACACTTCCGCGCATGCGCCTAATCCATTCGGCGGCGGTGCGGCGGCGGTGTGGGACGACATGTCTGCTGGTAAGTGTACTAACCAGCAGACATGTCGGGCGGACGGATTCCCACCCGATAGATTTCAAAGCATGCTTTGAAATCTGTCGGGTGGCCAAATCCGTCGGCTCGGCCGTACACACGATCGAATCTGTCTGCTGAAACGGTCCGGCGGACCGTTTCCAGCGGAAAGATTTGATTGTGTGTACGAGGCCTCACACTTTTAAAGGCCTTGGAGCCCCAGCACAATACCCACAAAATGACCCCATTTTGGAAAACAAATACCCCAACATATATTTTATGAGGCACAATAATTATTTTGAACGTGCCATTTTTTTTCCCCACAGGTTTTTGGAGTGTTAGAGAAAAAAAAAATTCTAAGCATTTTTTGCACATTTTAATGGCACTGACGGGTGCTGATGAGGATCCACTGATAGGGTGGCACTGATGGCACTTACTAATGACACTGTATTGCCACTGATGGGCACTTTAGTGGCACTGATGTAGCATAGATGTGACAGTGTAGGACACTGATGGGTAATGACGTGGCACTGTAGAGCACAGATGTGGCACTACTGGGGAATAGATGTGCACTGATGGGGCACTGATGGGGCACAGATGTGCACTTTTAGGGCATTGTAGAGCACTGCTGTGGCACTGCTGGGGCACAAATGTGGCACTGCTGTAGGGATGGGCCGAACACCCCTCGCTTTGGTTCGCACCAGAACATGCGAACAGGTAAAAAGTTTGAGCAAACATGCAAACCCTATTAAAGTCTATACAAACATGAAAAATCAAAAGTGCTCATTTTAAAGGCTTATATGCAAGTTATTGCCATAAAAAGTGTATGGGGGCTAGGGTACTGCACTAGGGGACATGTATCAATGCAAAAAAAAAAGATTTTTCAGGAGCAGTGATTTTAATAATGCTTAAAGTGAAACAATGAAAATGAAATATTCCTTTAAATATCATGTTTGGGGGGGGGGGGCTTAGTCTGCCTGTAAAGTGGTGCATCTGTGCAATGTGTAGAACAGTGACCTTTCTAAAGGAAAAATAAATAAACTTGCTTGTGGCTGTAATGTATTGCCATCTCGTGGCAATATAGATGAAAAATCAAGGACAAAAATATTGCCTATGGGGTCAGTCTATGGGGAGCTGGCTCTTACAACAAACCCATGCAGAAAAAAAAGAGACATCTTATGGTGGTTTTGTTGTATGATTTAATTTTGTTCTCTCCTCCACATCTTCTGTCTGCTACTATCCTTCTACCTCTCTTACCTCTCAACGTGTACCCACTAGGTAACACCTGCTGCTAACCTTTAGAGCAATAGTCCCGTATCCCTGGAATTCACCCCTACATATACAATACCAGCCCAATACATTAATGCAAAAACCCCACCATGAGAGTTACCTCATGGAATGTGAAGGGACTTTGATCCCCTATCAAGAGACTCAAGATACTAAGACACCTCAAGAGACTGAAAACTGACATTGCCCTCCTCCAGGAAACCGACTTGACATCCCTTGACTTTCACTTCTTTACAAAATTGTGGGTAGACCTTGTGATAGGATTTGATGCAGTCGATCGAAAGGCTGGGGTACTCATCTTGATATACAAAAACCTTACATGTGAAATAGTACAGATAGACTCCGACATTCAGGGATGCCTTCTCACCGTTCACATCCGTTTGGGCGGCAGAGATCTTTTGATCTCTAAAGTCTATGCACCCAACAACCCCGAGAAACAACTCTCTGGAGACCGATCTACCAGACTGTTGAAACCCTCTTTGCTTCCACTATGAAATCCTATATTTCATCGATGCATGATATCTCTCCCACCCGGTGGATAGAGAATTAACTTTTTCTCTACACCTCACAAAGTTTTCACCAGAATTTTTGTTTTATGTAATCTTTATTTTATTTTAACCACTTCCTGACGGCCATACGAATATATGCGGCCGTCGGGCGGTCCTGAATCTCTGACAGGACGCAAATAGGCGTCCTGTGCTCTTAATGGCCACTAGAGGGCGGCGCGCGCGTGCCCGCTGCATTCCTGAGATACAGATGCACGTGCCTGGCGGCCGCGATGTCTGCCAGGCACTCGCAATCGGTGGTTACAGGGACAAGACATGGATCTCTGTGTGTAAACACAGAGATCCATGTCCTGTCAGGGAGAGAGGAGACCGATCTGTGTCTCTTGTACATAGGGACACAGCATCGGTCACCTCCCCCAGTCACCCCCCTCCCCCCACACAGTTAGAACACACCCAGGATACATAGTTAACCCCTTCCTCACCCCCTAGTGTTAACCCCTTCCCTGCCAGTCACATTTATACAGTAATCGGTGCATTTTTATAGCACTGATTGCAGTATAAATCTGAATGGCGCCAAAAATGTGTCAAAAGTGTCCGATGTGTCCACTATAACGTTGCAGTCCCAATAAATATCGCAGATCGACGCCATTACTAGTAAAAAAAAAATTAAAAAAATTTATAATAATTCTGTTCCCTATTTTGTATGCGCTATAACTTTTGCGCAAACCAGTCGTTTATTGTGATTTTTTTTTTTACCAAAAATATGTAGAAAAATACGTATCGGCCTAAACTGAAAAAATTTTTTTTTTAAAAAAAAAATGGGCTATGTAATATAGTAACAAGTAAAAAATATTGACTTTTTTCAAAATGGTCGCTCTTTTTTTCTTTATAGCGCAAAAAATAAAAACCGCAGAGATGATCAAATACCACCAAAAGAAATCTCTATTTGTGGGGAAAAAGGACACCAATTTTGTTTGGGAGCCACGTCGCACGACAAGCGTAATTGTCATTTAAAGTGACGCAGTGCAAGAAGCTGAAATTTCACCTGGTCAGGAAGGGGTATAAGTGCCCAGTAAGGAAGTGGTTAAAGATATACGCAAATGAGAAACAGAAAAATAAGAAACGGAACATAAATATACAAGGCACCCATACATAAGGAGTCTGCCAACAGGTACAAACAGTTAGCAAAACAATAAAGTACCAGGAATACCGAGTGATGTATGCAACTCGGAGCTCATATCTGGGGAATAGTTATCAACGTTTAACAATCACAATATAAGGTCAAGCAATCATGGATCACCCCTACCCCCTCCAAGCAATACACCCCCGGCGAGGGTGCTACCCCTCCATCTAAGATGAGAGTCAGACTGGTTTTCACCAGAATTGACTACCTTTTCTGTACTGATCGCATAACCCAGATGCTCACGGAGACAGAGTCCTCTGGATCATTCTTGGGTTTCTGGGGACTGAAAACCATCCCTTGAATACTGCTGCTTGTTAGCCTCTACATCCATGCTGACACAATCCTCTTCCTCTCCTTCCTGTGTGTTTGGCAGCCCTGCAGGAATTCTATCTGCACAATGACGTCCTCCTGTGAACAAGCATCTTACGGGGTGAGCATCCGGCAGTGTCTTCATGAACAAAAAGGTTGATGTAAACTGTTAGTGCAAAAACTGGTATAACTAGACACTAAAAATGGCGATAAATATGTCTAAAAAACAGACACAGTTCATTATTCCATTTAGTGGTGCAAATTACCAATCCTAAAAAGGGGGAGGTGGAAACATGGTGGGCAGAAGCTGTCCTCAGAGAAAAGCCAACTCTGTTAAGGGGAGACAAGGTAACAAAACAGGAAGCGCCGCCTAAGTGCAATATATCAGACAAGGTTTAATTGTTTAAAAGTAATGCACTTACAAACATAAGTAAAAATGGGCTCATCTGTATCCACTGATGAACGGTGCCAAACGGTCTTAGGTGTATCTGGATCCACAGGTCAGAAAAAAGAGTGGAAATGTCTGTCTTGTGGCCACCAGGAAGCCAGCCAGGTCCAGTGTGGAATGCATACGATGATGTCACCGGAAGGGGAACCAAGGAAAGCACCGGAGGAAGGACAGGACTAGAAACACCCTGGGCGCTTTTCTCAATGTCTGCAAGTCCTCTAATCTCTGGGAACTCTCCTATGAAATCAACCTCTGTTGGTACAAAACTCCACACCTTCTTGGGAATGCTGGAAAAATTAAAAAAAACATGGAGTTATGTGGAGAACCTAAGAGCCTAGACCTACAGCGGGAATGGAGCACTAAGATAAATAACAATTATAAAAGGAACAGGAGTATAAATAAAGAGGGGTAGGGTGGTTTTGGAGTAAGTGGGAAGGGGGGCTGTACAGGTTCAATAAACTGTATATATACTGTATATTATATATATATAATACTTGAAGGGAATGTTATAACCTGTATTTATTCATTGATAAAATAAAATAAAGAATAATAATAAAAAAAGAAAAACTCCACACCTTCTGCACAAAATTAACCCCTCCAATCTCCCCCTTGTGTGGGTCCACAACCTTTGGTCCTGTAGCAAAATGTCCACCTACTGGGAAGACATTTTTCAAATGATTCATGAAATCATGAATGTTCACCAGAACCTACTCTATTAAGCATTGGTTTGAAGACCATTCCCCCTGCTTTTAAGTGCATGCGTATTCTATTTGCCCCAAGACTAGTCATCACTCTCAGCTGAGGTTCCACTGCCCCTCCCACAAGATCTGAGGTGATTTCCCTCCCTCCCATGGTATATACTGTATGAATGTATGTTTGCATTGAGTAAAGAACACCCCAAACAACCCAAGCAAAGTGGTCTTAATCTGGTACAACAAACATATGCTTATTGTTTATAATATTTAAGCTAGTATCACATTATATTATTTACACACTGTTTTCTTTCTGGTTTCTTCTTTCACTACATCTTTGGAAGTGCAAAGGTACCTTTGTGCAATACGTATTAAACTATCTTTGCTCTGTTTTGTAAAACTGTAAACTTCAATAAAAACTATAAAAAAAAATACAGCTTCAGGTCCTGGCTAAAGATTGGGAGCCAGCAGGACTGGCTTCTGTTTATGTGAGCATTTTGACAGTGGACACATGATCGCTAATCCTTAACCCCCCCCCCCCCCCGGGTGTTCTGAACTGTATAAAGGGATGCTGGGATAAGTGGGAAGGAGAAATGTAATCTACATAGACTTGATCTTGATTTTTTTAAATATATTCAGGATTTAGTTAAGCTTTGATATGTGCCATAATAATAAGCTGTATTGGGTTTCATAATTATGTAGAGATAAAAACATTCCCATCATTATTTTAGTATATACTATTTTTTTTTAGACTTGTTCATTGGTCCATTTGTGACTACAATTACGCTACACTCTACAATGTGCTTGGAGAAACTGAGAACTCCTACTATATAAAAAGGCTTTTATTGCCAGTAACTGTAAAAAGGTAAATTTATTTTTTTTAAAGAGAAAAGAAAATGTTTTCCCATGTGCTGTTGCTGTGAGTAGATTCATTAGCTAAAACAAAGCTCTATCAGCATAAAATCTTTGATTTATAATTTATAATTTGTTAAACAATGTGCCATCCCATGGGCCAATATCACATTTAAAATACAAATATGAAGCACAATATTAATTGCCCTTGTTCTAAAATATACATATGAGTTAAATGATCATATTATTCTAGTAATGACTGCATATTTTAAAAAGTCCAATACAATTAGAAATATGTTTAATCAAGTACCATTAAAAGGAAACCAAGCAAAATGGTTGGATTCTTTAGACTTTAAACTTATACAAAAAAAGGAAAGACAAGAGGCTCAACTGTCTACCTTGTTATTTAAAAGAGGAATCTCTTTTTAGAAGATGAAATTAGGAGGTGACAGGGTTTTATAGTTATTTATCTATTTCCCCACATAAGATTATCTAAAGCAATGGCCTCAGAACAGATTAAGTTTATAACTGAAAATGTTTGCTTTAAAAAATATTTTTTTTTAAATGTCGCTCTTTTTTTGTTTATAGCGCAAAAAATAAAAACCGCAGAGGTAATCAAATACCACCAAAATAAAGCTCTATTTGTGGGGAAAAAAGGACATCAATTTTGTTTGGGAGCCACGTCGCATGACAGCGCAAATGTCAGGTAAAGCGAAGCAGTGCCGGAAGCTGAAATTTCGCCTGGGCACGAAGGGGGTTTATGTGCCCAGTAAGCAAGTGGTTAAAGTGTATTTCTGGTTTTGTTGTAAATAAAGTTGTGAATTGTTAGAATTATTTTTTTCAGGATTTCTACTATGTTGATATTTTATGCAAATGTGAATGGGCATTCCAATGCTAGTAATTATTACATATAAGAAAATCACTTTTTTTTACTTGTTGCTATAATAAATATCCCAATTTGTTTTAAAAAAAAAAATGTTCTCAGTTAAGGCCGATACGTATTCTTCTACCTATTTTTGTAATACATAAATAAAAATCACAATAAGCAACTGGTTTGCGCAAAAGTTAAAGCGCCTACACAATAGGGGACAGAATTATGATTTTTTTTATTATAATTTTTTTACTAGTAATGGCGGCAATCTGCGATTTTTATTAGGACTGCGATATTGCTGCGGACATATTGGACACTTTTGACACGAAATTGGGACCATTCACATTTATACAGCGAACAGTGCTATAAAAATGCACTAATTACTGTATAAATGTGACTGGCAGGGAAGGGGTTAACACTAGGGGGTGAGGAAGGGCTTAAATGTATTCCCTGGGTGTCTTCTAACTGTGTGGGGGGAGGGGACTGACTGGGGGAGGTGACCGATGCTGTGTCCCTATGTACAAGGGACACAGATCAGTCTCCTCTCCTCTGACAGCACGTGGAGCTCTGTGTTTGCACACAGAGCTCCACATCCCTGCTGTTACCTGCTGTGTTCCCAACGATCGCATTTACCTGGCGGACATCACGGCTGCCAGGTACATGCATCGGCTCTTCAGCGCGCGCGCGGGTAATGCACTTAAAATAACGTCCAAAGACGTCCACTTGGCACTTGAGAGTCACGCTGTGGACGTCGTTTGTCTATAGCGTGGATCTCAAGTGGTTAAATTCAATAAACTCAACAGATTAGATTTGTGATGAGAACAAATTCATTGTCCTTCAGATGTTTTCATTGCAGCAACTTGAAGGGGTTAATTTTCTGAATGCAAATAGTCTGTTCATTTGGGAATATTCCCTTTGCAAAGTAAAAATGCAAAGTTTAGTAAATGAGGTGAAACTCTGCTGACTCCAATCATCCAGTTATATGCAAATCAAAATACAATTTTTTTTCTTGCGTGTGATTGGGTATCCTTTGCAAAGGGAATTTTTGCCACATTTATTTAAGCTAGGTGAAAACTTAAAATGATCTTGAAAAGTAAACAGCCTTTAATAAATAACCCCCACATCATTTTCTTGCATGTAAACTTTTTTATTCATGCCTTAAATTAGTACTGTGTCTGAGGAGATTGTAGCCATATTAGTACACTTGCAAAAACAATTGAGTACTGTCCATGATACCGTACTTTCTTTAATTTGCACAAATATCCAAATCCTTCTTCAAGGTCCATGCAGTACCCATGGCCATCTAAACAATATTAAGCAGGAGCATATTTGAAAAGTGTTCTGCTCATCAACCTGATAAACCTTTGCTAAAATACGTGTCTAATAAATAATACTTGGTTTCAAGGTGTGATGTCTACATTTCAACAAATGATATAAAGAATGATAGCTGATGGTGGCATTTCCACTGAGACATTTCTAGTATCACTTAATCTAAAATAAGTTATAACTGCACATAAAAGGGTAATCCATTTGCCCACACCATTGTGTAAGAATCAGTGAAGAATTTATAAGCTAATTTGATGTAGCAGGAAAGGATGCCCTATAACTTGAATGCCATAAAACAAACTTAGAAGCATACTTGATTTTGTCGAAAGCCAGGTGTCTTCAGCAAAGAACCTCTTTTAACTTGTTAGAATTCAGTTCACGTGGGCTGTGCTGCCACTTAGCTACACTAGCATTAGTCTTTTGAAAGTAAATTCTTTGATCTAAAAGCAGCATCCAATAGACAAAACCCATCTCTGTGGCTACCAGAGGATACTGCATTTGTGTTTTAGCACTGATAAAATGTAAGAACTTTATGGAATTTCCATTGAATCAATAACAAATTATATTGGATAAAGATTCACTTGTATGTATGTTCATTCGTTGCATGAATAAATTGCAACCTTTAGGATAGTTTGGAGAAGAAGAGATAGTAGATGTGGTGATGTTCTATGTGATGTCACAAATAATGAAAAATTATGTAAAAACATCATGCTAAATAAATATAAATAGTCCAAAAGTGCATGGGTGCTAGGTGCAACTGATACAAGTGTGCAATATAACAAGGTGTGCAATGAATATACAAATAGTGCACCTGTGCTAATTAAACTGTGCAATCAATCAGTTCAATAAACCTGTGCAAATCAGGAATAATAATAATCTGTTGAAATCAATACAAAACAGCTGGTGCAGACATATTAAAGTGCAAAATAACACATATCAAACTACTATGAGAAAGTCCATTGTTGGCAGGTGAAAACAGCACAAATCCTGAAAAAAAATCTGAAAAGAATTTCCCTTGTGCTGGATATTTATAAATGAAAACAGAGAGGGTGGTGGGATTATAGCGGTGCTGAGTTAAATAAATTCTAAACATAACAAATACATTTTAATAATTTATTAAAATATCATGAGAAAGTATAAATCACATGACACACAATTTTTAAAACATATACATTGTTCCAAACATACTGTAATATTTCAGGGTCGCTGGAGGTCCCAACTGAAGATAGATTGCTGGTCAAATAGGATGGTGTCACCCAATATATTTTGCCTAAAAGTGGCTTCCTCAGGGTTTATACTAAGACCAGTGATTAGGTAGCCAGCTCTAACAAAAATACAAAACATAACATGTAAGTCAAAGGTACATACAGTTTTATATACTTAAAAAAAGTTTTTTGTTTTGCTTTCCTAAAGAGGACGAGGGCTGACCTTCCACCCCGGATGGGGATAAAGCTTGATCCTGCCAGTAATAGGGGCATCAAGGGATCCCACACTCAAGGTAGGTGTGGAGCCCTAACCCGAGATTCATGGACTGTGTAAGGGTAAAGGCTTGGTCGTAGGAGGAGAAAAAGAGACCCAGCTGTAGGGAGCACAAGACACCTAATGAGTATTGTGTTCCAAACTTGTTAATCAGGTATAAATTTAAAAAAAAAACACGCTTACTATGTTTGATAATGTGTAGACACCTGCGGAGACAGCCAAGCAACCCAAATCTAGCAGTTCACACGCATGGATAAGTAGTCAAGGGTGGGATATGTCTAATCATCCAGCTTTGCAAATATAGAAAAAAACACAGCGGACCAGTTTCAACGGACATGTTCGATCGTGTGTACGCGGCCTTAGTGTATCAATTCTGTACAAATATGGGCACCAACATAATTAACATGTGAATATACAGTAATAAGATACATTCATGTGTATTTCTTCTTGTAATAATATAAATCTTGTGCTTGAGTGAAGTCAAATATTTAATTAATGAAAATGTCAGAAAAAAGTTGTAACTTGTTGAGTCTTCACAATTTTTTAAAAATCTGTGCTTTGTATCTATTCACCTCAGTGTTGCCCCATAAAAAATGTGCTCACCTCACACAGTGTGACCTCACACTTAAGTTTGGTCAAATAAAGCTTTTTAGTCACCCCGGACTATCAGTTCATGCTTTCCTCCGTGTTGCTCCATTGATGTGCCTCCATTATGACTCAATATATATGAGAGAAAAAAAGCTCCAAATAGTGCTTATTAGTGTTGCTCACGAATATTCGCATTGCGAATATTCGCTACGAATATTGCATATTCGAGTATTCGCGAATATCTCGAATATCGCGGCGAATATTCGCTATTTCGAATATTCGATATTTTTCAAATTTCGCAAAAAAATTCGCAATAAAATTCGCAATAGCGAAAATTCGCAATTTTTTTTTTTAAAATATATATATATATTCGATATTAACGAATATTCGCAACCGCATATGTGAAATTTCGCTTTTTTTTTATATAAAATATACCGAATATTCGTAAATATCGAATATTCGTGATATTTTATAAAAAAAAAAATCGCGAAATTTCACATTAGCGAAAATTCGCATTGGCGAAAATTCGCAATTTTTTTTTTTTTTTTTTTTATAAAATATCACGAATATTCGATATTAACGAATATTCGCGAATATTCTTCGAAATATTCGCGAAATATCGCGAAATCGAATATGGCGTATTCCGCTCATCACTAGTGCTTATATTGTTTTTAAACAATATTCAATTTATAAAAAAATGGGCATAGAACTCACATTTAAAAGGTGCTCCAGTGCACCAACTTTATACAGCATATAAAACCACGATGCTGCAGCTACTTGAGAGATGCAAAAACATCCTTCATTGATGTACGCTGATGAGGCTGCACTGATGGGCACCGATAGGCGGCACTGATGGGCTGCACTGATGGGCACATATGGGCTGCACTGATGGGCACTGATAAGGCAGCACTGGTGAGCACTGATAGGCGGCACTGGTGGGCACTTATAAGTGGTACTGGTGAGCACTGAGAAGTGGCATTGGTGGGCACTGAGAGGTGACACTGAGAGGTGTCACTGATGGATGGGCACTGAGAATTTGCACTAATAGGTGGCATTGATAGGTGGCACTGATAGATGGCAGTGATGGGCACTGATAGGTGGCAGTGATGGTCACTGATGGGTGGCAATGATGGGCACTGATCAGCACTGGTAGGTGACATTGGTAGGCAGCACTGCTAGGTGGCACTGATGAGGCACTGACTGGCACCACTGGTGGGCATTGCTAGGTGGCAGTGATGTGCATTGATAGGTTGTACTGATGTGCACTGACAGGTGGCACTGGTGGTCACTCTGGGCACTGCCATGTGGTACTGGCAGGGGGCAACTGGCAGGTGGTACATGTGTCCACTGAGGCAAAATTGCCTCATCCACTGGGGACTGATGTCCCTTACTCAGCAGCTGGTTATCTGCTTTTTTTATCCTCACGCTGTTAGCATGAGGCGAAAAAATAAACAATTACTGAGCTTTGTTTTGATCACATAATCAGCTGTCATTGGCTGACAGCTGATTACGTGGTAAGGGGCTGGGACCGGCCCCTTACTCGGATCTGTGGTCACCCACTCAGTGATAACAGCGCACGCAAAGGGGAGGACATCTATTGACGTCCTCCCTGCAATTGGGGTCCGCGCTGTAGCCGTCTTTCGACTATAGTGTGGGCCCCTAGTGGTTAAATAACAGTAATGGCCATTTCTTAGGCTAAGAGGCAAGAGATTGGTAAATTAAATGTCATGGGGGTCTGGGAATTGCACTGAAGAACATGTAACAAAGCAGAAGAAAAAAAAATCAGTTTGAAGGCCATTTAGGTTGCCAGCAAATGGCATCTGCTTATTTCTGTTGTAAACAAATGGCTGATGATTCTCATAATCTTTACCTAGATGAGGTCCTAGTATAGATCTTAATGAGGAACCCAACACAAGGTAGCATGGGATTATGCAAAATACAATTGCAATATTCCCTAAGCACACGTTCATGGAAATGGCTGTATAATGCTGGGTGCTGTAATGACGACAGGCTGGAAACCACCAACAATTTAAATGGAAAAATGTCATCAACACACCAAGGATTTCTCAGAAGGGTTCAGAGCTTTATTTACCTGGTCACACAGTACACATAAGGCAATGATTTGGAGCCGTGCAGGGCCCCTTCATCAGTAATGTGATATAGATCTTAATGACGGACCCAACACAAAACAGTGTAGGATTCCTCCTAAAAATACATACCAGATCTTTATCTTTGATGGGGGTCTTGTATGGATATCAAGGGGCAACCCGTGCAAAAAAACAAATAGCATATGGTCTCCCTAATTTCACTCTCCATAAGTATTATCTCCTGATCACTGCCGCTAAAAGTAAACAAGTGGGTAGGGTCGCCCGAGTGATTTCATTGACCAAATATAGACATGACCATATTTTCTACAGTACAGGATGACATGAACAGGAGTCATGCTGAGTTCCTAACAAAAAATCTGAAGGGAAGCAGTCTCGTTTAGCAGCAATAGTATGGAAGAGCCCTGGGGCCATCATAAAAAAAATATACAAAATTCTGAGATTCAAAGTCAGAATTCTGAGTTTCAAAGTCAGAATTCTGAGATTAAATCTCAGAATTCTGAGATTAAAAGTCAGAATTCTGAGTTTCAAAGTCAGAATTCTGAGATTAAATCTCAGATATCTGAGATTAAATCTCAGAATTCTAAGTTTTTTTAAGTATAGTAATCTATATTAGGAGGATTTTAGGAGCAATTAGCAATAATGTAGTAACACCCATAGACCATCATTCTGCAGACATACAAGTCTTTTGCTCTATATACTGTATGGATCTGTAAATCTATCTTAGTTACAGAACACAGTATGGGGAAGCAGGCAGTGCTGGGCTCTCTGGTTCCTCTACTGTATTAATACTTCCTTTGCTGAAAACATAAAGAGAGATGCTGAAAACGATTGTATTGTGTGTGTGTGTGTGTGGGGGGGGGGGGGTGAAGACACAGCTTCTATAGATAAAATAACACAATGCACCCAACTTTTAGGAAACATTGCACTCTTACCCCAACATGAGGGAATTGTGAGCACAATGTGTGTCTTTGTTCAGACTGGAGGGATGTTGAAAACGAGTATATTGTGTATTTGGGGGTGGGGGTGATGAAACAGCTTCCATAGATAACAGAACACAATGCACCCCAACTTTTGGAAAACATCACACTATTGCCCCAACATGAGAGAATTGCATTGCTTGAGAAATAGCTCAACGCATAGAGAAATGGTCCAAAGTATGAGCTCAATGTTTTGTGAGTTTGAATCCAGGAAAGAGCACAATTTGTTTTTAAGTTTATATATACATATTATTTTATACATTACTCTTAGATTAAATAGGGATGTCCCAATACCAATATTAGTAAATCAATATATTAAAAATGTATATTTAAAAAAAAAAAAAAAGAATTAAGCTCTGAGCTGGATTCGAACCCTAAAGTCATTCTCATGGAAGACAATGGGCCAGATTCAGCAAGACTTGCGCTGGAGTATTTCGATATGCGCCGCGTAACTGTGAATATGCGCCGTCGTATCTATGTGGCCGTACCCACCAAACTAGATGCGACAGAAAACGGGCCATTTCCGATCGGCTTAACTTTCCGACGCCAGAGTCTCGTCAGCGCATAATTTCGCTTGGCGCATCAGTCGCGCCTATTGATTTCCCCTGCAAATATGCAAATGAGGGAGATTTCCCGATTCGCGAATGGATTAGCACCATACGCTGGCTACATGCGCCGCGCGTATCTCGTCCGTCCGGCGCAAAGTTATTTCTACAAATAGCTGCTTTATCTTTACTCCAGACGGCCTCAGGTCAGCAGGAGAGCAGCTACAGCAGCAGCGCTACCGACAAAACTAGCAAGCTGAACAACCACACGTGCAAGGACAACACCTCTGTGTGCCAACATGCCAGGGGCAGTCGCGGTCCTAGCACTAGTACTGGGTCCCCCGGTACGGAGGAGGCGGGCACGTGAGAGGATATACCGCACGCGCATGAGCCTCTTTGGAATGGGGGATGAGGAGGTGTATCGCCTCTTCAGATTCAGCCCAGATGCAATACATGAACTAACCACAACCCTGCAGGATGACATCACCAGCAAGACACACCGCTCACAAGCAGTGCAGCCACTGGTGAAGGTCCTGGCAACACTTCATTTCCTTGCCAGTGGATCATTCCAGCGTACAAGTGGAGTGGTGGCTGGGATGTCACAGTCCTCCATGAGCAGATGTGTGCACCAGGTTGTCCCTGCAATCCTCAGACGCATGTCCAACCAGTTCATCAGACCAACCACTGAGGAGCTGCGGCTGAAGGCAATGACAGATTTCTACAGCATTGCCAGATTCCCACGCACTGTGGGGGCCATTGATTGCACACATGTGGCCCTTCAGCCCCCCAGTGCCACAGAGCACATATACCGCAATCGGAAGCATTGGCACTCCATCAACGTACAGGTGATAGCCGATGCTCAACGCCTCATATGGCACGTCCGTGCCAAACACCCCGGGTCCAGCCATGACAGCTTCATATACCGTCAGAGTCCCATCCTAGCAGAATTCGAGCAGAACATGTATGGGGACAGCTGGCTGGTTGGTGAGTGACATGGGTGGCAGGCATGACTATCCCCTCCCATGATGCACACCTCACAAGTGGCACATGCATGACTAACATCCTCCTCTCTTTTCCCTTCCAGGTGACTCTGCATATGCACTGGGACCCCATCTAATGACTCCTTTCCGAAACCCCCAAACCAGAGGAGAGAGAAGATACAATGAAGCACACATCAAAACCTGTGCAGTGGTGGAGCAAACATTTGGGCTCCTGAAGTCCCGTTTCCGCTGCCTGGATAAGTCCGGGGGGACCCTATTGTATTCCCCTACCTTCGTGTGTCAGATCATCGGTGCATGTTGCATTCTGCACAACTTTGCCATGAGAAAAGGCCTGCAGATTGACATGCGTGATGACCTGACCCCCCAACCAGACCATCCCCCCCTGCCAGAGGAGAACCAGTCTGCTGATGGAAGAGCAGTCAGGAGGGTCCTCGCCGTAGGCATCTTTGGACACTAAACCAAAACATTAATCACACAGACAATGCATGCATGCACACCACTGATGTCCCTAGATCACACACACCACATCCACATCACATTGGATTAGCCCAAGTCCAGCATGTAGGACTTGGGAGCAGCAACGCCAGCGTCAAGGCCCCAATGATGTCGCTGTCCATTCATACACCATTCACACGTCATTCACACAGCCGTGGGGTTAACTTCACCACCACGGCGGAGGGTGACACCCCTTACTGGCAGGAGTGCCACCCCCTCACATTCACACACCATTCACACTGCAACGTGTGCAGTATTAGAAAAAAAAATATCTCATATCCAGAGCATAATCACAAATAAAATAACTCATAACCTGAGCATTAAGGAGAAAATAAAAATCTCATAACCTGAGCATTAAGAAGAAATAAAATACAAAACTCATGTCCTGAGCATCAATCAAAAAAACAAAAAATAAATCATCTGGGATGTCGGGGGCTTCTTCTGGCGGCCCCTCTCTGGCTCCTCAGCTGCCTGGATGGAGTGGGGTGGGGGGGGGGGGCCATCTGGAGGTGGCTGATCCCCGGGTGGGCCACTCCTGGCAGGTGTGGCCTGCCTGCCCTCCAAGGCCATGGCTATCCGGCCGAGGTAACTGTTTGTCTGGGCCTGCATCCTGAGCTGCCGGGTGACCTGGTAATGCTGGGCCCGCCGACTCTGCCTCCCCTGGTCCCGGATGGCAGCACTGTTTGCCTGGATGGCAGCAGTGTTTGCCTGGACGGCTGCAGTGAGGTGCCTTATGTCACCCTGCACCTCCCCCAGACTGGTCACCACTGCAGCGCAGTTGCAGCTGACATCCTGCACTGCAGAAGAAATCTGGGCCACGGAGCACAGGCTGTCAGCCACTCTGTCCAGGTGCCCAACTATGTCCCCCATTTGCTGGGTCTTCCTGGCGTGATCCCTCGCCACCTTGTCTTGGACCAGATCGGAGCCCCCCCTGGTCTTACGGGTGGCCTTCCTGGGGCCAGTAGATGGTTGTCCCCGGGGGATGGAGTCGCCCTTGAGGAGCTTCCAAGGATGGGGGAGGGTATTCCAGACGGCCCTGCAGAAGAGGAGGACTCGTCCAAAAATAAAATAATGTCCTGCTCTGCCCCAACAGGCTCCTCCTCAACGACCTCTGCAGGTGAGGTGTGGGCACTCTCCTCCTCCACCTCGGTTACTTCACCACCCAGGGGCACGGGCACTGGATGCCGTTGGGGGGATGGGGTGGACTGGCCGGCAACAGATGATGGCCCAGCTTCGTCATCTGTGGATGACACAAATCAGACACATGTTGGTGGTCCCACACACTTGGCACATGTACCCTCCCCCCCCACATGCAACACACCAAATAGGGGTTAAAAAACACTTACCTGTCCTGGAGCCTTCCTTCATGGAGTCATATCCAGGGACCCCCTCCAACTGCTCCCTCTCCAGGCAGCGGGTGACCACCTCCTCCTCCGTGGTCAGGCTGACCGCACATGGGGGTCCACCACCCGTGCCACTCTCATGCCTCCTAATGGTGGCCACCTTGCCCCGAACCTTGCGCCGTAGATCGTTGATCTTCTTGGCAATATCGCCAGCTTTCCGGGTGGAGTACCCCAAAATATTAACCCTGGCAGCAATGCTTGCCAGGATGGCCTAATTCCTCTCCCGGGTGGTCTTTCGGCTTTTCCTGCCATGGAGGACATCGTTGTGGGTCTCCATAGCCGAAATAACAATAGAGACCTCTTGAGGATTGAAATTGAGGTTCCTCCTCTCTTTGGGGGGAGCGGGAGCAGCCATCTCTTAGCAAAAGTAACTTCCCTGGGGTGGGGGTAACGGAAATACTTTTGCGCCGGAATGGCGCTTCCGCTGGCGCTTTTATACGCGCAATGGAACACATTGCGCTGACGTTTCCCGTGAAGTGGTGCCGACGGAAGTTGTGAGCATGCGCACAAGGGGGTGAGTGGAGCCTCACTCACTGCGCATGCTCCGTGGTTGATGCGCTGAACGTAAGCCTCTGCGCTGGGCTCCGCCCATCATTTACATATGATCACACCCACTTCCACTTGCGTCGGGTTACGCCAGCGCATTTTCGTTACTCCGGCGCAAGTTTAGGAGCAAGTGCTATGTGAATAACAGTACTTGCGCCGAAAGTGTCGGCGGAGTAACGTAAATGAGAAACGTTACTCCAAAGTAAAAAAGCGCCCATCTACCTGAATCTGGCCCTATGCCTCTAGCCT
Organism: Rana kukunoris; assembly: GCA_029574335.1. Lineage (NCBI taxonomy): Eukaryota > Metazoa > Chordata > Amphibia > Anura > Ranidae > Rana > Rana kukunoris. The sequence continues at coordinate 542,828,403 of CM056049.1, forward strand.
TTGAGCTACTGACCAAGTCATGAATCTCTATTGTTTTTTTAAGTTTAATATGTGGTGCATTCTCTGTATGAATTAGTCCAGACATGTAATTGCTATAATCAAGCCGTTCTGTCCATAAAAACACATTGTCCTTCTGCCTTCTAGCCATTCACAATTCTCTCATGTTGGGGTAACAGTGAAATGTTTCCTAAAAGTTGGGGTGCATTGTCTTCTGTTATCTATGGAAGCTGTGTCCCCCCCCCTACTCACACACAGAATACACTCGTTTTTAGCATGACTCTTTATGTTACAACAGATGACAGCAAACTGAGGAACTATAATACAGTATGGGAACCAGAGAGCCCAGCAATGCCTGCTTCACCATACTGTATGCTGTAACTAAAATAGATTTACAGATCCATATACAGAGCAAAAGACTTGTATGTCTGCAGAATGAGGGTCTGTGGATGTTACTACATTATTGCTAATTGCTCCTAAAATCCTCCAAATATACATTACTATAATTAAAAAAAATAGAATTCTGAGATTTAATCTCAGAATTCTGACTTTTAATCTCAGAATTCTGACTTTGAAACTCAGAATTCTGAGATTTAAACTCAGAATTCTGACTTTTAATTTCAGAATTCTGAGATTAAAAGTCAGAATTCTGAGTTTCAAAGTCAGAATTCTGAGATTAAAAGTCAGAATTCTGAGATTAAAAGTCAGAATTCTGAGATTAAATCTCAGAATTCTAAGTTTTTTAAATATAGTAATGTATATTTGGAGGATTTTAGGAGCAATTAGCAATAATGTAGTAACATCCACAGACCCTAATTCTGCAGACATACAAGTCTTTTGCTCTGTACTGTATATGGATCTGTAAATCTATTTTAGTTCCAGCATACAGTATGGTAAAGCAGGCATTGCTGGGCTCTCTGGTTCCCCTACTGTATTATAGTTCCTCAGTTTGCTGTCATCTGCTGCAGATAATACTGTATGCTGTAACTAAAATAGATTTACAGATCCATATACAGAGCAAAAGACTTGTATGTCTGCAGAATGAGGGTCTGTGGATTTTACTACATTATTGCTGATTGCTCCTAAAATCCTCCAAATATACATTACTATATTTAAAAAAAAACTTATAATTCTGAGATTTAATCTCAGAATTCTGACTTTTAATCTCAGAATTCTGACTTTAAATCTCAGAATTCTGACTTTGAAACTCAGAATTCTGACTTTTAATCTCAGAATTCTGAGATTTAAAGTCAGAATTCTGAGATTAAATCTCAGAATTCTGAGTTTTAAAGTCAGAATTCTGAGATTTAAAGTCAGAATTCTGAGATTAAATCTCAGAATTCTGAGTTTCAAAGTCAGAATTCTGAGATTAAAAGTCAGAATTCTGAGATTTAAAGTCAGAATTCTGACTTTTAATCTCAGAATTCTGACTTTGAAACTCAGAATTCTGAGATTTAATCTCAGAATTCTGACTTTAAATCTCAGAATTCTGAGAATAAAAGTCAGAATTCTGAGTTTCAAAGTCAGAATTCTGACTTTTAATCTCAGAATTCTGAGTTTAAATCTCAGAATTCTGAGATTAAAAGTCAGAATTCTGAGATTAAATCTCAGAATTCTGAGTTTTTTTTAAATATAGTAATGTATATTTGGAGGATTTTAGGAGCAATTAGCAATAATGTAGTAACATTCACAGACCCTCATTCTGCAGACATACAAGTCTTTTGCTCTATATATGGATCTGTAAATCTATTTTAGTTACAGCATACAGTATGGTGAAGCAGGCATTGCTGGGCTCTCCGGTTCCTCTACTGTATTATAGTTCCTCAGTTTGCTGTCATCTGCTGTAACATAAAGAGTCATGCTAAAAACGAGTGTATTCTGTGTGTGAGTAGGGGGGGGAGACACAGCTTCCATAGATAACAGAAGACAATGCACCCCAACTTTTAGGAAACTTTTCACTGTTACCCCAACATGAGAGAATTGTGAATGGCTAGAAGGCAGAAGGACAATGTGTTTTTATGGACAGAACGGCTTGATTATAGCAATTACATGTCTGGACTAATTCATACAGAGAATGCACCGCATATTAAACTTTAAAAAAACAATAGAGCTTCATGACTTGGTCAGTAGCTCAGAGGCTAGAGGCATAGTCTTCCATGAGAATGACTTTAGGGTTCAAATCCAGCTCAGAGCTTATTTTTTTTTTTTTTAAATATATTTTTTTAATATATTGATTTACTAATATTGGTATTGGGACATCCCTATTTAATCTAAGAGTAATGTATAAAATAATATGTATATATAAACTTAAAAAAAAATTGTGCTCTTTCCTGGATTCAAACTCACAAAACATTGAGCTCACACTTTGGACCATTTCTCTATGCGTTGAGCTATTTCTCAAGCAATGCAATTCTCTCATGTTGGGGCAATAGTGTGATGTTTTCCAAAAGTTGGGGTGCATTGTGTTCTGTTATCTATGGAAGCTGTTTCATCACCCACACCCCCAAATACACAATATACTCGATTTCAACATCCCTCCAGTCTGAACAAAGACACACATTGTGCTCACAATTCCCTCATGTTGGGGTAAGAGTGCATTGTTTCCTAAAAGTTGGGTGAATTGTGTTCTTTTATCTATAGAAGCTGTGTCTTCACCCCCCCCCCCCACACACACACACACACACACACAATACAATCGTTTTCAGCATCTCTCTTTATGTTTTCAGCAAAGGAAGTATTAATACAGTAGAGGAACCAGAGAGCCCAGCAATGCCTGCTTCACCATACTGTATGTTGTAACTAAGATAGATTTACAGATCCATATATAGAGCAAAAGACTTGTATGTCTGCAGAATGATGGTCTATGGGTGTTACTACATTATTGCTAATTGCTCCTAAAATCCTCCTAATATAGATTACTATACTTAAATAATAAAAAATATATACAAAATTCTGAGATTCAAAGTCAGAATTCTGAGTTTCAAAGTCAGAATTCTGAGATTAATTTTAGAATTCTGACTTTGAAACTCAGAATTCTGAGATTTAATCTCAGAATTCTAAGATTAAAAGTCAGAATTCTGAGTTTCAAAGTCAGAATTCTGAGAATAAATCTCAGAATTCTGAGTTTCAAATTCAGAATTCTGAGTTTCAAAGTCAGAATTCTGAGATTAAATCTCAGAATTCTGAGATTAAAAGTCAGAATTCTGAGTTTCAAAGTCAGAATTCTGAGATTAAATCTCAGAATTCTGAGTTTCAAAGTCAGAATTCTGAGATTTAATCTCAGAATTCTGAGATTAAATCTCAGAATTCTGAGTTTCAAAGTCAGAATTCTAAAATTAAATCTCAGAATTCTGAGAATAAATCTCAGAATTCTGAGAATAAATCTCAGAATTCTGAGATTTAATTTTAGAATTCTGACTTTGAAACTCAGAATTCTGAGATTTAATCTCAGAATTCTGACTTTGAAACTCAGAATTCTGACTTTGAATCTCAGAATTCTGAGATTTAATCTCAGAATTCTAACTTTGAAACTCAGAATTCTGACTTTGAATCTCAGAATTTTGTATATATTTTTTTTTTATGATGGCCCCAGGGCTCTTCCATACAATAGTAATACCTTTGCTAAATGTATAATTTCTGGTTCCTATTGGAAGTTTGACTTAACCAAACACCAATTTGGTTTGGCCATTTGCCAAAGAAGAAAATACTGATACAAATTAATTTCAGTTTCTGGTCGAGCATGACTTTGATGTGTACCCAGATTGTTTGCAATTTAGTTAGCGGGCAAACAAAACTATAGTATTTGGACAGTTACACTGCTAAAAAAAATGACGTCCCTTAAAGAGCAAGCACATCAATGTTAAAGAAATGGCATATGGTGATTATAAAAAATCAATATAGAGGAATACAGATACCTCCACTGTGCCACATGCAGAATGCAGAAACTCAAGGATGACACAAAGATCTCACATTGGGATAGTGGCATCTTACAGTTTCAGAACCAGCACCTGGGCTCTGTAGATGAATACACTCTACCATGACTATTCCTGAGGAGAGATTATTCATCATACAGCCCATTAAATGTTAGGCTTTGATACAGATAACATAATTTTGCCCTAACCTTGGTTTTCTGGCACTACTCACTACCCACCTGTTATATGCTATCACATTTGGTGGAAGACACAGGGACACCCTATTGACACCTAATTGGATACTGAATATCATTATACCATACATCTAAGATGTTCCTGGGATTAACATGGTCTGGGACCCTTGCGTCCGCCCACACAATTTGTTGTGTATGATGCTATTACACCATTTTGAATAATGACCTCTAGATCCAGACCTATACACCTTAAATTACCTTGTCTGGGTTTATTGTATCATGCATAGGTGATCTTGTCCTGATCATATCAGAGTGTTTTTAAAACCAGATCCTCTTAATTGAGGCACTGGTGATGCATATATTAATGTGTGTATGGGCACAAGAAGTATTTTTTTACATGAGTTGTTTTTAAAGATTTAGGCATTTTAGTCAAAAGTGTCCTGTCTCCTGTGCGTACCAACAACATTTTGTTAGGACTAGTTCCTACACATCTTTGCGTATATATATATATATATATATATATATATATATATATATATATATATTTTAAAAAAAAAATAAACTCATAATTCAAGTGAGCATGTGTTGGAAGGCAACATGATTTAATATAATTTCTGTTATTTCACTCCCAGGATGATACAGGCAGATGGCCCCCAAGTTGGAATGTAACCAATTACTCCTCTAACTGTGTAGAACAAAGGGGCCTGGCAAAGGAGCCTAGCAAAGGGGCTTAGCCTGTTTGGCTAGGATGATAAGATGAAAATCAGTGATTACAACGCTGCAAGCAATCTTCAAAGAGAACAAGGTCTAGCTAACACTGAAGATGGCCCAGGGCTGATAGACATGATACACGGAAAATGCTAGCCCTAGAGGCCAATATAATATATTAAAAGGACTACCTCTTGGCAATATCGTATTGGACAGGAGGCAAGTGGGGGTGGTTACGAGTGGTTGTGAATGATGTGTAAAAAGAACACACAGAAGAGAAATTGCCCTTTTTGGCTCCTGGCCTGCTTATGTGAGCCTTTTGGCTCTTTTTCTTACCATCTTGAGCCCAGCCAATGAGGCCATGTGTGATAAGTATCTTTTGATGTCCTTTTCTCATATACTCTGTACTGTATAAATCTCTGTAGTGTTTCATGTTAGCAGTTTCCCTATTGTCTTGGGAAATACATGAAAGATATTGTTTTACTAAGCATTACATTTATTTTCATAGCTAATCTTATATCATAGTGCTTATAAAAGTCTTAATAGACTTTATAGCAATGTATAGTATTGCTCAAAAAGCACAAATGAACATGTCAATTGGCCAATATCTGCACAGTTAATAAGGAGAATGGCTGTGATGAAACACAGTCAGCTATTGCACGTATAGCTTCAAATAAGAATAACAGTTTGATTACAATCTAAAGCCCCATACACACTATCAGTTTTCCTGACAGTTTTCTCTTCAGGTTTACCAAAACCATCTAATATGAGGTCAAACCTCAAGAGTTTCAATTTGTATGCAATCAGGCAGGCCCTTGTACTACATGGTTTTGGTAAACCTGAAGAGAAAACCGTCAGGAAAACTGATAGTGTGTATGGGGCTTAAGAGAGACTTACTTTGTGCCAGATTCTGGGTGAATTTAATAACCTGGAATCACCACTAAGGCCGTGTACACACGGCAGAGAACCTCGACGGGCAGAACACATCGTTCCGCCCGTCGAGGTTCTCTGCCGGCCGTCAAAATCGGCGACCCGCCCGTCGGGAATGGCAACCAGCCATTCATCCAGGCGGGCCATCGAGCAAAAAGAGAGCGTGCTCTCTTTTCGCTCGATGGGATTCCCGACGGGCGGGGCGAGCCAGGAGCGTACACACGGCCGAGGTTCTCGCTGGAATGCAGCTTCCAGCGAGGTTCTCGCTGGTTTCCAGCGAGAACCTCGGTCGTGTGTACGCCGCCTGAGTCTATCCAATAAATTTGAGGCTCTAGTGCTTAAAGTGGAGTTCCGGCCGAGCTAAGAGATGGCTGCCTGAGTGCTTAGCTCCTGCCACCTCAGAGTGTTTGATATCTTTAGCGGTGCCCTCGACATCCGTTCTTGCCCCTGAAGATGGGCACTTCATCGAGGCAATCATCAGCTTCCCGTTCCCGGTCCCCCAAGGAACAACTCGACGCTGTGGGGCAACACATCCCGGAGATGTTCCGGACCGGCCGTGGGCAAATGGCGGCTTCCCGCCAAGGAACTAATCGAGGCCGTTCACATACCTCATCCCCCAGGACACAGGACATCGTCCTATCCGCGACCCCTCCAGCTCCCCCTCCGGGATCACAGGGAAGCCCTACACACGCGCCGGTCCCCGCACCGGCGACGGCGGCGCCTCCGATCATCCACACTGAGGATGAGGGAGGGCAATGGCGACTGACATCAAAGATGCTCTTGCGGCGGCCATTGCAGACCTGCGCTTGGACTTTAAAGCCCTGGATGGCAGGGTCGCGGCCAACGGAGAAAGCCCAAGAGGACCACAGCAGGGTCCTCCGGTGCACCACCAGGAAGATCGACGATCACACCCTGCAGCTGAGAGAAATTAACCGGCACCTGGAGGACCTCGAGAACCGGGGAAGACGCCATAACATTCGTGTAAGGGGCCTCCCGGAAGCCATTGAAGGGGACCGGATCAAACAGGAGGTCACTCAGGTCTTCAACTCAATCCTCCAGCGGCCCCCAGACACGGTGATCACCATGGACAGGATCCATAGGGCGCTACGCCCAAGGGGAAGAGATGCCGACCCACCCAGGGACATAGTCTGCTGCCTTCCTGACTTTGGCATGAAAGAGGAGATTCTGAGACTAGCCAGGGGACAGCGCCTCCAACATGCAGGAGCCCCGATCCAGCTGTACCAGGACCTCTCGGGCATAACCTTGAAACACCGCCGGGACCTCAAACCCCTACTGGATGCTCTGCGAGCCGAGAACATTCAGTACAAGTGGAAGTTTCCCTTCTGCCTGGCAGCCACCCATCAGGGCCGCACCGCACATCTGAAGGTTCCAGAGGATCTCCCACACTTCTTCGAGGCACTGGGCATACCGCCTGTAGCGGTTCCGGAGTGGTATGCCATCTATCGCCGCTCTGTGGGCCGTTGGAGCGGTCCAGGAGCTGAAGTAATGGAGACTCAACCCACCAGGCACCGCAGGAGACGCTCCCCTTCGGGCTCTCGCTATACGGCCTCAGGCCCCGGACGTGACAGGGACTTACTCTCCTCGCCTGGAGCGCGTAGGGCCAGGAGGGATTGCTGAATAACACACTTGCTCCCAGTCAGAATTGTAAGCAGTTGGTACGTTTAACCTTTTTCTTTATTCATATGTTTGACTGTTTTGGGCACTTTCACGCTACTCCCACATTCAGGAAGCAGTGGCCGGACTCCTCTACTATCCCGTCTCATTGGGGCCTTCAGTAGCGAGATGCCGCAGTGCGCCAGTAACGGGACCTAGAATCGCCACAGTCTTCCGGCGCAGGAGATCACTTCCCCCTCCCCCCCGGGGGCTCACAGGGAATATCGGACTCCTCCTCTTCCCGCTCACGGAACTACATCACCCAGGATCCTTCACGAGACCCGCCTCTTCCGGATCCGAACCGTAGAGACCTTCCCCGTTTCCGTCGCTCGGCACTCACGCCACTTCCGGAGAGACGCCATCGTGAAGAGGTGGCTTGTCCTGGCTGACAGAACAGGGATCCTCGGAGAGCTAGGAGAGAGCCCGCCTCAGGCAACACAGGACGATTCCTCCGGTCCCCCTCTAGCTGCGGGGGGACCACTCTTGCATCCATCTCCGATTCGCGGGAGACTCAGCCAGGAGCCGGCACATGGCCCGTTCTTTCTGGTCCACAAGCCCATCCACCATGTCCGGCCCCCATGACTGCAAATCACCAGAACAGCCCCGTCTTACCACCGACTGCCCAAGAGCAGAAGGCCCCGGAGAACTCCGACGCTAAGGACTTTAGACTGCTCGCCACCGAGGGCTCTCGACTAGACTGGTCCGCCCGTAAGCATCAAGAGCCAGGAGGCCGCTACCGCATACCAGCCAGGCGGGTCCCACGCGGGTGGCTTCCGCTGCCCCTAGGTTAAGTATGGAAACTGTTGTACCCCCATGTACTACCCACTTTACATGTTGGGACTTATATGCACTGGTAAACTACTGTGCCTATTGGGGGTCATTGTTGCATTGTTGCACTGTTTGCTTAGATATTATTGTTACAATGCCTTATTGTTGTGGGACTATGCATACTGACAGCCCTGGGGATAGGCGCTCGCCGGGGGGTCCGGATTCTCCCCCCTTATAGGGAAACCCTGGAACCGTGCTCACACACCAGCCGGCTGATCCGGAAGTTTGCACCAAGGTACCCACCACAGCCTCCTGATTCCGCAGAGGCTTCACCCATGACTAAACCTAGCGGGTGTACACTCTGGGGTGGCTTATATGTACATAGATTTCTCCTCTGTCACACGACAGTGCTCTGGCAAGGCCCTGGTCAACCCACAAGCGGAGGCGTGCGACGGTACCCGTGTCCCTTTCGTCACACGGGTGCCCCACACGACCGCACTCTACCGATTACCCCCTCCCTAGACCAGGAGGTAGGACTGTGTCCCCCTCCACCTAATCGGTTCCCTTCCCCTCCCCTCTCCCGAAAAAGAGACGCACCAGGCGCCTCTCCCTATACCGTCCCGTTCTGACTGGGTGATTCGTCCCCCCCCCCCCTTTTTTTTTTTTTGGTTCTACACCACACGACTGCGGTACGACGCTTTAGGCTGAGACTCACCCGGTGCCCCCTGCCCTCACCACCGTTTTTGCGTAACCCAGACCCCTGCTCCCCCCCCTCCCGCTACAGCTCGGTTTCCTACCCCCAAATTATACCCTGACTTGAGATCGCACCCACGCTCACAATGCTAGATCCACCTGTAGGAGTTCACAACACTGCCTTGAAGGTGATTTCCCTGAATGCGAGGGGGCTTAATCTCCCTGAAAAGCGGTCGCAACTCCTTCTGACCCTACACCGCGCCAAGGCAGACATCGCATTCATACAGGAAACGCACTTTAAGGCAGACGCAGAGCCCAAACTACACAACCTTCACTACCCTGAAGCCCACCACGCCACGAACGTGCAATCCAAGACAAAAGGGGTTTCCATATTGATAGCTAGACACTGCCCTTTCAAACTGACAGGGAAGTTGTCGGACCCGGAGGGCAGGTACCTATTTCTGAAAGGCACCTATCTGAACCACACCATCACGCTCGCCAATGTATACGCGCCGAACACGCGCCAGGTTTCCTTTTTTAGGTCCATATCGTCTCTGCTGACACCATTTAAAGCTGGGACCCTGGTGCTGGGGGGTGACTTTAATGTCCCCCTCAACCCCACGCTGGACACATCCACGGGTACCTCATCAATCCAGTACTCTGCTCTGAGGAGGATCAAGCTGATCCTCCAAACTTCTCCTACATGACACATGGCGTTGCCCTGCACCCTACGGGAAAGGACTACACGTTCTATTCAGCCCCCCATGACCGCTACTCCCGACTTGACTACTACCTTTTCCTGAGCCAGGAAGATCTCCCATGTTAACCTCGGCGACTGTAGAGCCCATGTTGCTGTCGGACCACAACCCGATCTCGGTAACATTGTCCCTCCCCATGTGTCGTCCCCGTACACGGGTATGGAGGTTAGACCCATCCCTGCTTACGGACCCGACACTGTCAAATGACCTTGAAACGAATCTCGAGGCATTCTTTCGAGAAAACAGGCCAGAGGATACGGCCCCCGCTGTCAATTGGGAGGCCCACAAATGCGTGGTCAGAGGCCTCATGATAGCTGCGGCTGCCAAACGTAACAAACAACGATGTGCACAATACGACGAGCTCCTGGGGAGGATTAAACAGTTGGAGTCCGCACACAAACACTCACAGGCCCTAGCGACGCTACAAGATTTGAGCATAGCAAGAGCCGAGCTCTTGGAGATCATTGGTAAAAAGATTAGACGCTCCTACACCCTAGCCAAGAAAACATTCTACGAACACGGCAACAAAGTCAGCAAAATACTAGCACACGCCTTACAATCTAGGAAGGCCAAGGCGACAGTCCACTCACTGACAGACGGCAAAGGCGTCAAATTCCACTCTACCCCGGACATCGCTAGGCTATTCGTCCAATACTACACTGACCTATATAACCTTCCCTCCCCGACCACCCCGACAGCACGACTCACCAGACAGGGGCTAATCGAAGTTTTTAACCAATACGGCCCCACCAAACTATCGGAGACAGCTAGGAAGGAACTGGACAGGCCCCTCAACACTGCAGAAGTGGCCTGGCCCTTAAACAACTGAAGCCCGGCAAAAGTCCGGGACCTGACGGTCTGACTGCTGGGTACTATAAGACTTACGCCAAAAATCTCACACCCTTCTTCATTTCGGCCTACAACTCCTTCGCCACGCCACTCACCCCTCCTCGGGACCCTCCTGACCGCATCATATTGTAGTGCTCCCCAAGCCCGACAAGGACCCAAACTTTGTGTCCAACTACAGAACCCATCTCCCTACTCAACTAATCTTAAATGGTTTGCCAAGACGATTGCGAATAGGCTCCTCCCGTACCTGCCCACAACTAATAGACCCTGACCAGCCGGGTTCATCCCTGGGAGGGAAGCCGCGACAATACCCTCACGGCCCTAAATGTTCATCACTGCTGTCCTCAAGTGGATCCCCCGGTTTTTTCTGTCACTCGACGCAGAGAAGGCGTTGACAGGGTGGCATGGGACTTCATGCAAGCGACCCTCAAAGCCACGAACCTTCCTCCGCTCATGTTGAACTATATCTCCGCGCTATACTCTGGCCCCACAGCAAGGGTCAGAGTGAACAACCACCTGTCAGACGCATTCTCCATAGCGAACGGAACCGCCAAGGATCCCCCCTCTCCCCCCTGATATTCGTCCTCACCCTAGAACCCTTTCTGAAACGACTCCCGATCTAACCCAACGATCAAGGGCATCGACATCAAGGACCGCACGTACAAACTTGCCGCGTTCGCCGACGATAATTCTCCTATTCCTCAAAGACCCGCCACACGACGTCCCTAATCTAATGAAAGACTTTGCGGACTTTAAAGTATTGTCAAATTTCCAAATCAACTTCACCAAATCATCCGCCCTAAACGTTTCACTGCCCAATCCCTGTGCAATTTATGCCAGACTAACTTCCCTTTTAAATGGAATGCTAGAGCCATCACATATCTGGGGATCCAACTTCCCGCCTCCCTCACAGACCTGTATTCCTTAACTATGCCCCTCTACTCCAGACGATCCTACGTGATCTCAGGGGTTGGTCCCCAAAAAACCTGTCCTGGTTTGGAGGATCCGCGGTGATCAAAATGAACGTCCTCCCCCGGCTACTGTATATCATGCAAACGATCCCCATCAAACTCCCACCTGGCCTTCCTATCATCTACAGATCGACCTGTGTAAGATTCCTCTGGCGCGATGCCCGTCCGCGCTTGAGCTATGACAGGCTCACGGTCCCTAATTGAAGGGAGGCCTAGGTTTACCAGACCTCGCAGGTACAACCTGGCCTGTGGTATCGCAAGGATATACGACTGGGTCGCTAACGGGACCGTAAGAACTGGGTGAGACTGAGCAGGAATTTTCTCCCATTCCGATTTCCCAATTGCCCTGGGTTTCACAAGGCAACGTTCCCCGAGGCTGTAAAGATCACCCCCTCATACACTCCCCTCCTGCGAGCCTTCTGGGAGGCCTGTAATAAATACAAACTGTCGGACCGCCACGGCCCCATGACGCCCCTCAGAATGAACCCTGACTTCCCACCGGCATGCACCACGCTTTCCTGTCTGACAGCTGGCCCCACGAGTCGTTACTCGGCGGGCCAATTCTTTCACTCGGGTAGACTCATGCTCCAATCGGAACTAGCCGCTAACATTGGCAGGGACGAATTCCCATTCTGGCCCTACTTACAAATCCGACGCTTCCTAGGCAAGACGGCACCAACCTCCCACTGGTCCAGCCCCACTCCCCTTTCGAGAGCCTCTGTTCCAAGAGGGAACCACAGAGACACCTAATCTCAGTCATCTATAGTCTATTGTTTTCCACACATTCCTCCAAAACCCACTGGGCTAACCAACAGTGGGAACGCGACCTCGCACTGGACCTTACTGAGGGGGATTGGGAAACAGTCTATAGGTTCGCCCACAAAGGCTCAGTCAATGTTCAAACGCAAGAGAACGCCTACAAGCTCCTCTCCAGGTGGTATAAAACCCCGCTCAAACTCCACAGAATTAATCCCGCACTCCCTGGGGTCTGTTGGCGGTGCCACTTGGAGACGGGCTCTTTCCTTCACGTCTGGTGGACTTGCTCTAAAATCCAACCCTATTGGACAGAGGTCCACAGACTCATTACACACGTGACGACCGACAACTTAGATTTCACACCTGCCCAGTTTCTTCTCCACTTCTCCCCGACGCTCCCGAGAGGGTACTGCAGGTCCCTGACCATGCACATGGTGAATGCTGCCCGAATGTGCATCCCACTTAAATGTCTCTCTCCGCACCCCCCGTCCCTAACCGACTGGTTCAAACGTCTCCAAAAAACAATGGAGATGGAAGAACTAATCCACCAGGCTAATGATAATCCTACTAAGTTCACTGAAACATGGGCAACTTGGATCCATTTCACTACGACCGACGAATACAAGACTCTCAGACCTTGACGACCCTGGCCAGATACCTTCTCCTCCCACTACCCTACCGAGCTGTGGCGGCATGTCCTCCCCCCTATTTTCTCCCCCCAGTGCTATTCCCCCCCCTGTGACCACGACCCCTACTCCCTCCCTCGATAATACCCTGACTGCTTCTAAGGTCTGCTGTTTACTAACAGACACCACCACTTACCACCCAGAGAAATATTACCGAGACAGACATAAGTATCTGAATGAGAAGTAAGTTGGTCTCCTCTATCCTATACCAAGCCGTTCCCCCCGTGACACTGGGGAGACTAGAGCGAACGCTTCGCCCTCTACCGAAGCATCTCCCACGTTCGATTGTTCAAGGAGGGCTGTGACCGACGCTTCTCATGGCCTCCCGAACAGGGGACCCCAACCACGAAGTCTCATCACTTTACACATGTTCCTGTTTATTTTGTTTGTTACCACTAATGGCTACAATTCTGCAGTATCTGGACTCCTTGTTTGTATTTCTATGTACTACAAGCACGATATGGCGGCTGCGCCCGCACATGCTCCTTATGTTCACCAATGTGCATTATTGTGATCTTTATCCCTGTTGGAAAATTCAATAAAAACTTTGGAAAAAAAAAATAAAGTGGAGTTCCACCCAGGAAAACCACATTTGGCCAAAAGTCTTAAAAAAATACATCAAAAAAACGTGAAAAAAAAAAATACTCACCCAAAATACCTGTTGCTATGCGGAAGTCCGTAATCTGCCTCTTCCACACCGCGGTGTCTTTTCTTCTTGTCCTTCTCCTTGTGAATGGGGCGCGCTGCTTTCTGGGAACTGTGTGTGTTCTCAGAGAGCAGCGCTCCCATTCACAAGCCAGCGTGAGACTCACGCAGGCGCAGTAGGAAATGGGCAGTAAAGCCGTAAGGCTCCACTGCCTGTTTCCCATAGTGTGAATGGAGCGATCGTGGGACCAGCATCGGGGGGGGGGGCCGTCAGCGTGGGCGCCTAAGACAGGTAAGTGTCCTTATTTAAAGTCAGCAGCTACACTGTTAGTAGCTGCCGACTTTAAAAAAAAAATGCGGGTGGAGCTCCGCTTTAAATTCCATTTGAGTAGTGAGGATGCATGCTCTCTCTGGCTTCTTGTACCTTTGGCAGGCCAGTTATCTGCACAGGTTTATGATAACTTAGCTGATGTAGAGGTGTGGAGGAAAGAGTTGCAGCGTATTGTGGACAGTTGTGATAATGGTATGAGTGATTTACAACAAATGAAATTTAGGAGAGGAGATGACCCAATATTGTTCTGCAGTGAGTATCTTGCATTGTATAGAAAAGTGTTCAACTGTCCTGACTTATTGGAGGATGATGCAAGTTTCATATACTCAATGGCCAATAAGTGTTATGTAATCTATCCCACTAGAATGGCTCTGAGGAATGCTAGGTCCTACCAAAATGTTGTCAATATCCTGCAAAACTTCTGTCAAGGGTCCAGTGATAGGAAGTACAGGTCAAAGGTAGATGTATCCGTAATAAGCAGAGGTACAGGAAGGTAGAGCGAGTTCAGACATTCTAAATGGAATAGACATGCACAGAGATGTAAAGCCCTTAACATAGCTAGCATGGAGCAAAAACCCCCAGAACCCCCAGAAATACAGTTATCTGAAATTAAAACCCCCACCCAGGACAGGGATAGCATAGCACAAAGGCCCAATTTGAAAGATAGCAGCCAGGACAGATCGCACAGTTCTGAAGAAGAGATAATAAAGGACATCCCACACCCTAAACACAGCCAGCAACAAGACTGGGTGAACATTCCAATATTTGCCCCCTGGGCTAATCTACCATTCTGGCTTGTATGTAGTATGAGTAATATGGCAAAGTTTACCAATACTGCCTGCTTAGTATAGGAACATATGGCAATTGTTCCCCTAGCATTACAATTAATGGTAAAAGTCTTGGGGGACTTAAAAGGTCAATTGTTATGATAATTGTGTGTAATAACTGTCTTTGTGTTCTTTTTGCAGAGACCATGGAAGAAGTTAAACTATTTTGGATACAAATTTTTGTGTTTTGTTTGCAGGTCCTTCGAATCCGGCGATTCTCTACACCATAAGAACAATCATGGCGGCTGTTCCACCTCTTGATCATCCTTACGGGAGGCAAAAGGGGACATCCACACTCCCTTCACCCTCCGGTGCTTCTTCCGACTCACCGCTACGATCAAAGCCAGGATCGTTTTTTTCCAGGCTTCCCAGCCTAGAGGTGAGATGTGGGGTCTTATTGACCCAATATCTCACTGTAAAGAGGACCTGTCATGCTATATTCCTATTACAAGGGGTGTTTACATTCCTTGTAATAGGAATAAAAGTAATCAAAACATTTATTTTTGGGGAAAAACGTGTCAAACTAAAATAAGTAAAGTAAAATGAACAATAAAAAAAAAAATTAAAGCGCCCCTGTACCCGTGTGCTCGTATACAGAAGCGAACGTGCACACAAGTCCCGCCCACATTTGAAAACGGTGTTTAAACCACACATGTGAGGTATCGCTGCGAACGTTAGAGCGAGAGCAAATAATTTTGGCTCTAGACCTCTTCTCCAACTAAAAAGATGTAACCAGTAAAAACATTTAAAGCTTCACCTATGGGGATTTTTTATGCAAAATTGTGTGGAGAAAAACCGGGATGGCCGCACTCCAAAAAATGTTCCTTTATAATAAAACAGATCATAACATCAACATGTCACAGCAAAAAACAGAAAAGAGCTGACGCGTTTCACACCAAAATACAGTGCTTATTCATAGCTGCTTATTCATAGCTGAATATGAATAAGCACTGTATTTTGGTGTGAAACGCATCAGCTCTTTTCTGTTTTTTGCTGGTTTTTCTCCACACAATTTTGCATACTATTGCAGTGCCTGCACCCAGGGGTTGGATCCTACCTTTAAGCTTTAGCTAATTGGGACCTCTGAGCGGTTAACTTTTTCTCTCATCTTATATGGGGATTTTTAAGTAGCGAAGTTTGGTGCAATTCAACAAACGTGTGCAATTTTGAATGTTGGGTATCTATTTACTTGGCGTAACTTCATCTTTCATGTTATGCAAAAACATTGGGCTACCTTTACTGGTTTTTTTTTAAAGCACAAAACTGCAAAAAAATTGCTGTGCAAATACCATGCGCGATAAAAAGTTGCAACGACCGCTATTGTATTCTCTAGGGTCTGTTCTAAAAAAGCATATATAATGTTTTGGGGGTCTATGCAATTTTCTAGCAAATAAATGATGATTTTTCCATGTAGGAGAGAAATATCAGAATTGGTCTGGGTGTTCCAGAACGCCTGATGGTGCATGTTGGGCCTCTGTATGTGGCCACACTGTGTAAAAGTCTCACACATGTGGTATCACCATACTCGGGAGGAATAGCAGAATGTGTTTTGGGGTGTAATTTGTGGTATGCATATGCTGTGTGTGAGAAATAACCCACTAATATGAAACTTTTGTGAAAAAAAAAAAAAAAAAAAAATCTTGATTTTGCAAAGAATTGTGGGAAAAAATGACAACTTCAAAAAACTCACCATGCCTCTTTCTAAATACCTTGGAATGTTTTCTTTCTAAAAAGGGGTCATTTGGGGGGTATTTGTACTTTTCTGGCATGTTAGGGTCTCAATAAATGAGAGAGGCTGTCAGTAGATATGTGCGTTCCCGTTCGTAACGAATGTATTTTCGTACAAATTTGTTCATTTTCGTACCGCGGAATAATGTATACATATGAAAAACTGAAAGCACCAAAATACGAAAACGACGGGATTACGAATGAGCCGCATAACGAACAAGCGCAAATACGAACGAACGATTCGACAATCTTACGAAAATACGTCAAAACGGAAACGGCAAAAGAACGAAAATGACATCTATAACGAATGATTTGCATTCAGATTTTTAAATCCTTTGTCTGTTCGTATTTTCAGTCTCTGATGGAGCTTACAAACGAACGGATTTTTTAAAAACAAATGGAAAACGTTTGTTTTTATGTTTGTTGGCAAAAAAGTCTGACCAAGTGTACGGGGCTTACAGTAACAATAGTTAATATGGATGAGCCGCGTGTTAAAAGTGCCGCGAATCCGTGATATATTTACGAAATTACAAAATGACGAAAATTCATGAAAATTATTGTCTAACAAGAAACAAAAATAAATTAAAAAACAAAACGAATCATCCCACATGTATGAAAATAAAACGGTAACCAAAATACGAAACGATCGAAATACGAAAATATCGCGTCAAACGAAATACGAACGGGAACAAGCAGGAAAACATGCGTCTTACGAAATTACGAATCGGTACGAACCTATGGAACGATACGAAACGGAACAAAAGAATACAAACATTTTTGCTGTGCACATGTCTAGCTGTCAAATTGATCAATTTTCAGTAATTGGTACCATAGCTTGTAGACCCTATAACTTTCACCCAGACTAAATAATATCCAATTTTTTTTTTGTTTTGTTACCAAAGATATGTAGCAGCATACATTTTAGGTAAAATGTTTGAAGAAAAATTACTTTTTTGCTAAATTTTATAATAGAAATGAAGAAAAATTCATTTTTTTACAAAATTGTCATTCTTTTTTCATTTATAGCAAAAAAAAAAAAACCTGCAGGGGGATCAAATACCACCAAAAAAAGCTCTATTTGTGGGGAAAACAGGACACAAATTTCATTTGGTTACAGTGTTGTATGACCGAGTTATTGTCATTCAAACTGTGAGAGCACCGAAAGCTGAAAATTGGTCTGGTTATTAAGGGGGTTTAAGTGCCCAGTGGTCAAGTGGTTCATTTATGGTTAATTATTTGTTTAGTCATTTACTTTATTTTTGTTTTGTTCAGGTGGAAATACATGTCCTCAATTAGCAGCTGAATACATTTTGTTTAAGACAAGAGTTGGTAGGAAGCCGTTTTAGCCACTGGAGTTATTGTAGTTTTTTTCTTTGTTTTTCTTTTTCTTTTCATTTAGGTGGAAACATTTCCAAAAGGTTTAGGCTTTTTCCACCTGAAAGGGGAGTTAGTGCATATGTCTTAAGATATAGATAAATGCATTGGGCCAGATTCAGATACAATTACATTGGCGCAGAGTATGAGAGATACACTACGCCGCCATATTTTACCAGGCTATACGCCGAATTCTGGTAGATTTTGTCCCTTACGGTACGGCGGTGTGGTGTATTTCTCGCCGAGTAATCGAAATACGCGATTAGGGGGCGTGAAGCATTTAAATTAGGTGTGTCCCCGCGGCGCGATCACGGATGTAAACACTGCAGGTCATCTCTCTCCTCTCCTCACCATTGCAGTGCCACCAGTGCCCCCCCAGTGCCCCACCAGTGCCCCACCTGTGCCCCACCATTGCCCCACCTGTGCCCCACCATTGCCCCACCATTGCAACATGTACCCCACCAGTGCCACCTGTGCCCCACCAGTGCACAACACTGCCACATCAGTGCCACCTGTGCCCATCAGTGCCAATCAGTGCCGCCTGTGCCCACGAGTGCCGCCTGTGCCCACGAGTGCCGCCTGTGCCCATCAGTAGTGCCGCCTGTTCCCACGAGTGCCACCTGTGGCCACGAGTGCCGCCTGTGCCCATCAGTGCCGCCTGTGCTCACGAGTGCCGCCTGTGCCCATCAGTGCCGCCTGTGCCCATCAGTGCCACCTGTGCCCATCAGTGCCACCTGTGCCAATCAGTGCTCATCTGCACCCCACCAGTGCTGCCTGTGCCCCACCAGTGCCATATGTGCCCACCAGTGCCATATGTGCTCACCAGTGCCATGTGTGCCCACCAGTGCCATCTGTGCCCACCAGTTCCACACCAGTTCCAACTGCACCACTGCAGTGCCGCCTGTTGGCTTGAAATGAGAGAAGCTGTCAGTACTTTAGGTGTGATCAAATGGATCAATTTTCAGAAATTGGTACCATAGCTTGTAGACCCTATAACTTTCACCCAGACTAAATAATATCCATTTTATTTTTATTTTTTTCCAAAAATATGTAGCAGTATACATTTTAGGCCAAATTTATGAGGAAAAATTACTTTTTTACAAAATGTTATGATAGAAATGAAGAAAAATTCATATTTTTACAAAATTTTCGTTCTTTTTTCAAGAGGTGATCAAATACCACCAAAAGAAAGCTCTATTTGTGGGAAAAAAAGGACATACATTTCATTTGGCTACAGTGTTGTATGACCGAGTTATTGTCATTCAAACTGTGAGAGCACCGAAAGCTGAAAATTGGTCTGGTTATTAAGGGGGTTTAAGTGCCCAGTGGTCAAGTGGTTAACATGGGCTGTCTAATATTAGACCAGCAAAACGCTGGTATAATTTTACGCAGCAAAAAGATGACTAAAGATGCCGTAAGAGATTGCGATTGACGTTCGTAACTTCGTGGATCGTCGGCAAAAGCTCATTTGCATACCCCAAACTCCACCCAGCGGCCGCAAATTTATTGCAGCGTAGATTCGAAGGCATACAAACACGTAAGTCGGATTGAAGCCGAAGCCGTATTTTCGAGGTTTCAGAGTAGTGAAAAAACGTGCGTAATTTGAAAGTACTCCAGTCTAATGTGAGTTAGACAGGAGTAAGGGCTCTGTGAATCTGGCCCATTGTTTTCTTTTTTTGTGTGTTAAAATTGAGAATTTTTGAAAAGCAAAGTTTATGTTCATTTTTTTTAAATATTTGATCGTACCATGGGGATCCATTTTAGAGTGGGTTTATCCTAAAGAAATCATGGTTGTTTTGATGATTTGTTCAGAGTTTTAGAAGTCAGGAATAATAAATTCCTGGATTCCAAGGAGGGACCTATAAATAAACATAGCAAGCGAGCAGATATTGTGGATAAGAATTTGATTCTGTTCATGTTTTTCACTTCCAGAGTAATGGTGGAGCGAGATTGAAAACGGTTCTGGAACAGAGATGAAGGATGTTCATCTGGTTGGCAGTTTGTCTGTGCCACGCCAAAGCACAAATTTGTTCTGATAAACACTCAGGAGAGAAGGGACAAGCGCAAATATTCAAATTAATACTTGCAATATAAGGTATCTTCTTTTTATGGACAATTTAGTGCTAATGCTGCATCTGAAAGACTTTGCCCAGCAGCGAGACTTGTGAAACATTTTGCAAGAGTCTCTTGTCATTTATGAGTGCAAACATACTATGAATACAAGTGCAATGGGTTGGAGGTTGGGGAAGGAATATAACCTATCCAATCCTTCAGAACAAGAAATGTAAAATATGTGTTTTTTTTTTGTTGGAGGGAGGAATTGAAAGAAGGAAAGGTTTTTAATGTGTGGCATGTATTGACATAACTGAATTAATATGGTGCAGGTACCCAGAAGACTGTCACTTATGCATAATAAGTTGTTGGCCAGACTAGATGGTGCCAGATGACACATCAATGGGGTAAAAATTTCCTTGTAGGGGTGGTGTCTCAATCTTAGCAGTCTTATAGAGAAGCTATTGGTTACTGGACATGTGGGACACCAGAACTGGACATGGGGGAGAGAAACCTGGTTGATGTCTCACCTAAGAGGTTGGAACCTTGCACAGGTAATGCCAGTGACTACACACAGGAACATGCTCCATTAGATAAAGGGAACCAACACTGGCTACCAAGGTACAGTATGCCTTCACCACATTGTGCTTCAACATCTCACGGTGGTTGATAAAAACTAGGAGTGAGCCCAATGTTCTTAGTCAAACGTAAGTTTGACTCGAACATGGGTGTTTGCCTGTTCGTCGAATAGTGAACATTAAGCGGTGTTCGCTGCAAATTCAAAAGCTGCGGAACACTGTTTAAAAGTCTATGGGAGTCTTATGCTCATTTTTAAGGCTTATATGCAGGTTATTGTCATAAAAAATGTTTGGGGACCTGGGTCCTGCCCCAGGGGACAAGTATCAATGCAAAGAAATGGCAGTTTTTTCAGGAGCAGTGATTTTAACCACTTGCCGCCCGCCAATGACAGATTGATGGCGGCAAAGTGGTTGCTATATCCTGACTGGATGTCATATAACGTCCTCGGGATATTGAGCCCCGGGGGCGCGCATCACGGCGATTGTTTTTGCAGGGTGTCAGTCTGACACCCCGCAACACCGATCTAGGTAAAGTGTCTCTCACAGAGACACTTTACCATGTGATCAGCCGTGTCCAATCACGGCTGATCACGATGTAAACAGGAAATGCCGGTAATCTGCTTTTCCTCCCTCGCGTCTGTCAGACGCAAGTAGAGAAGAGCCGATCGGCTGCTCCTCTGACAGGGGGGGTTTGTGCTGATCGATTATCAGCACAGCCCCCCCCCCCTCGAGGATGCCACTGGACCACCAGGGATGCCCACTGGACCACCAGGGATTCCACTAGACCACCAGGAATGTAAAACAAAGGTATGCCACCCAAGACCACCAGGGATGACACATAATGGATGCCAATCAGTGCCTGCAATGGATGCCAATCAGTACCCACAATAGGCATCACTATTTCCAGGCATTGTTTGGCACTGATTGGCATCCATTAGTACAACACATATGTTAGTGCCCATCTATGCCCATCCATGCCGCCTATCAGTGCCCATCCATGCCACCTATCAGTGCCCATCCGTGCCGCCTATCAGTGCCCATCCGTGCCGCCTATCCGTGCCCATCCGTGCCCATCCGTGCCGTCTATCTGTGCCCATCCGTGTTACCTATCCCTGCCCATCTGTGCCGCCTATCTGTGTCGATCCGTGTCGCCCATCAATGCCACCACACCAGTGCCACCTCATCGGTGTCCATCAGTGCCACCTTATCAGTGCCAGTCAGTGCAGTACCATCATTTCACATTAGTGAAGGAGAAAACATGCTTATTTACAATGTTTTATAACGGAAACAAAAAAAAACTTTTTTTTTTCTAAATTTTTGGTCAAATCTTTTATTTATTTATTTATTTTTTTTTATTTATTTTTTTCAAAGTGTATTTTTGTGCGTGAACTCGAGAGAGAGGAGCCGGACTGCAGGAGTTGGGAGTAGGCAGACCCTCCCCCCGGAGGCATTCGCCATCCTTCTCCATGCCCCTGGTGGCAATGGCGGGTGTGAAGGGGGGCCTCCCACTCACCCCGCCCTACCTGCTCCTCTTGGGAGCCCAACTGGGGCCCAACGGGACCCCAATGGGGCAGAGGGACTCCCCCTATGAGGGAGTGAGGGGGCCTAGCCCACCCAGCCCCGTAGGTCCTTCGCCTCTCTTTATTTTAAGAGACCGCATGGCCAAAGTGCGTGTGTTTTTTTAAACCAATTTCGTGTGCGTGCAAGTGTGGTGGTTTTTTGGGGGGGGGGGGGGGTGGGCGTACTAAGCACAGGCGTACCTTGCATAGCACACCCACCGGGAGGCGGGCTGAGACCACCAAACTCAATTCACATGTAGCCGAGACCGGGATCCGAACCCTTGGCTGCAGAGGTGAATGGCTTGTCAACGCAGTGCCAATCACGTTGAGCCACCACAGCTCCCTATAAATCTTTTTTTTTTTTTTTGCAGAAAATAAAAATACCAGAGTTGATCAAATACCACCAAAAGAAAGCTCTATTTGTGGGTACACAATTATAAAAATGTAGTTTGTGTACAGTGTAGCACAACCGCACAATTGTCATTCAAAATGCAACAGCACTGAAAGCTAAAAATTGGTCTGGGCGAGAAGGTGTATAAGTGCCCAGTATGGAAGTGGTTAATAATGCTTAAAGTGAAACAATAAAATTTAAAATTTGTCAGGTCTCGGCAATACAGACAACACTCATTGAAAAAAAAAACAGCATTGGTTCCCCCCAGTCGATTACCAGGCCCTTTGAGTCTGGTATGAATATTAAGGGGAACCCTGAACCAAAATTTAATGTAATTTAATGTAATAATATATTAAAATGACTACCTCTTGGCAATATCTTATTGGACAGGAGGCAAGTGGGGGTGAATACGAGTGAGTGTGAATGATGTGTAAAAAGTACACACAGAAGAGAAATCACCCTTTTTGGCTCCTGGCCTGCTTATGCCTTGGCTCTTTCTCTTACCATCTCCAGCCGATGAGACCATGTGTGATAAGTATTTTTGATGTTCTTTTGTCAAATTCTCTGTATAATTCTCTGTAGTTTTTCATGTTAGCAGTTTCCCTATATTATTTTCTTGGTAAATGAATGAAAAAACTGAAAATTGTACCATACTTACCGTAATTTTCTTTTCCTGGTGCCTATCCATGGCAACATACCTGTGACAAGCTCCGCCTTGGCTCCTCCCTTAGGACTAGTGAATATTATAAAAGAAGTGGTTAGTGCAGCCCCAGCATTCTCCGTAATATAGAATACTGAGGGTGGGATTGTATGTTGCCATGGATAGGCACCAGGAAAAGAAAATTACGGTAAGTATGGTACAATTTTCTGTTTTCCTGATGCCTCCATGGCAACATACCTGTGACAAATAACTAGCTGAGATGGGTGGGATGATGTTTAGAGGTTTATTTTAAAGAGATTATTATCATCATTTAAAAGAAGAAGCAGAGGCCTAATTTACCGCCTGTCTGCAGCGCTCCACCGATGAAAGCAGCTCCACTCTGTAAATTTTTCAGAAAAGTATGTTGAGACGACTATGTCGCTGCCCTGCAAAAAGGCTTCAATTGATACACTCACTCTTGCCGCCCTAGAGGCGGAAACCGCTCTGGTGGAGTGTGTCCAGACTGTCAAAGGGGATCGCAGTCCCTTTGCCGTGTACACCTTGAGGACGAGACTAACGGTCCACGAGGCAATTGTTTTTGCCGACGCCTTCATGCCTTTGTGCCTTTATGCCTTTATGCCTTTGTTTTTAACCTTAGGGAATTATAGACAACCTGGTAGAGTCCCTGAAGGATGCCGTAGCCTGCGGATGGCATCTCAAAGTGGAGGCAATGTCCAGCTCATAAAGAGAACCTGAGTCCTGTTCTGAAAATGTTGGAAGTGCCCAAGTTTTGACATGTTTGATGATGTGACCTCTGGGCTAAATCCCCGTACAGTTCCACACTGTCAGGATAGAATATGATATGATTATAATCCGCTCCTAAGCTTGGAGCTCTGAAAATATGTCTGCCAAAAATAATGGCTATGAAGAAGGATAGCTGCATGGTTAGATTCCAAAGCGATGCTGACTCCGAAGAGGCAAGAGGTGGATTGGCTAAGGACTCTAGGATGATAGCAAGGTCCCGAGTGGAAAGATGTAGTTGGTTAAAAAAGGTTTAGTTGGTGGTCGGATCTTTGACGGCTTTGAAAAAATTGGATTATTAATGAATCCTCTGCCCATTCTAACTAGTTGCCGCTGAAATTGCCGCTACTTGCATCTTTGGTGTACTTAAGAAAGGCCTGGGCCTAAGCCTGCAAGGATTCAAGAATTTGAGAGGATGATTGAGAATCTGGATCACAGTTTCTGACAATCTTGAAGGCCTAGAACGTGTTCCACACCTTGATTGTGGTTGAACTGGATGGACTTGAGTCCTTTCTCAACCTGACCAACTATGCAACGATGTAACCCTATCATATATACTGTTTGTGGGTGCCTTTCTTGGCCTAAGCAGAGTTGAGATAATTTTGTTGGGACACCCTAGGGATTGGAACCTTTCCCTTTCATCTGCCAGATGTGAATCCCAACCTGTCGGGATCTGGATGGGTACGACGTACTTTAGGACAGGAGAAAGGTATTATTGCAACCTTGACTGAAAGGCTGGGTATTCAGGAACATTACTGTGGAAAACCAAGGATGTCTTGGCCAGTGCGGTAGGACTGCTATCACCGTCATGGTTTCTACCATATGGCTCAACAGGAGCTTTGGAATGAGAGGGCCTGGAGAGAAGGCATATACTGGATTGCAGAGAGCACATCTACTTCTTCCACTTGGGGATGAGGAAGCCTCGAGATGAACTTTGAAAGCTTAGTATTGAATGCTGTTGCAAATAGGTCCATCTGGTCCACTATCCAGTTGAAAACTTTCAGGGGCAGAAACCTTTTTTTTTGGAATCGACGAACCCCTGAGATAGGTGGTTGGCCCTTGAGTTGAGATGACCGGACAGATAGGCAGCTTTAAGGTCTTTAGATTCCTTTCTGCCCAAAGGATTATGGTTTCCAGTCCTCCCAGCGGGGACCTGCCGCGCGTTCCTTCTTGTCGATGTTTATAAGACACTGCAGCCCTGTTGGCCACTCGGAGATGAACTGGTTTGACTGTATCTCGAATTTCCAGGGCTGGCAATGCAAAAGGAAGGCTGCCCAGCCCTCCAGGATATTTGGTACCAGGCATGTTGTATGGAAGGACCATCTTCCTTGCCCTGAGACCTGGATTTAGTGTGAGCCCCCACCTGCTGCACTGGTATCGGTAGTAGTTGTGAACCAGTTGACATATCCTGATGGTTGTGATTTCATAAGCATGTGTTTCTTCATCTGCCAATGTAGACTCCTGAGCACCAGGGTGGTCAGGTGTATGGGTTGAGAGAGATACTGTCTGATTCCGCAGCCTCTAAAACTCCAGCTGGAAATGTCTCAAATGCCAACACCGTAGTGATGCATGAGAACATCTGGCCTATCAGGCTCAGACAGCTCAATGCCCCCCGGTAGGACGTCACACTGACTCCCATCTGCCGAATAATGGATGTTACCTTTTGAGGCGGGAAGTATACTGCACCGTTCTGTTTAATAATTGGGCTGGATCCTTCACCAGGAGACGAAGGTCACCCCCATAGTGGTATATTCAGAGCCCTAAGTCTCATAGAAGCGCTATGATGGCAATTAGGATCTTTGTAAGGACTTTGGGTGACATGCAGAGGCTGAATGGGAGGCTCAAAAATTGAAGATGTACATGCCTCACTGCAAACCTCCGATATTTCTGGAAAGGAGGGAGTACAGGAACATACAGGTAAGCATCCCGCAGGTCTATTGATAACATCCAATCCCCCAGTTGGATTAAGCGAATAATCATTTGCAGCGAGTCCATTTAGAATTTTCTAGGACGATTTAGCTCTTCAGGTCTATCACGGGTCTCCGACCTCCGTTTCTCTTGAGAACTAGAAACAGGGTGAAGTAAAAACAGAAAATCTTACTGATAGAGATAGTGGAAACACTGCTTGCTGTTCCTGCAGGAGAGAAGGAATCGCTGTAGTGCTTCCGATATTCTGGGGGGAACTCGACACCCTTGTTGGAGAAAATAAGTCTTTGGAGGGGGGATTGTCTAGAGACGTCCAGAAGTAACCATATTTATCTGTGAAGACTACCCACGGATCCCTGCACTTTCTGCCCAGATCCTCGAGAAGTGCTTGAGTCTGGCCCCCACAAGGATCGCTTGGGATGACCCGGAGGCAAAAGGATTTAGCAGAATCCTGTGGGGTAGGGATAAGTCTCCGTCTACGGGACTTGAGGAGCGTGGACTGCGTGCTTCTCTAGCTTTGCCTAGAGGCTTTCTTCTGTCTGGACTGTCCGTAGTCTTTACTCTTGGAGTATTAGAAACTGGGTGTGAATGTCCTGGAGCACCTGATCGTCTGTCTTGGGGTAACAGACCTGATTTCCCCCCAGTAATGCGAGGGGTATCCTTATCCAATTTCTCCCCAAACAAGACTTTCCCGTCAGAATGTATCTTGTACTAACTCTGTTTTGAGGCAATATCTGTTGACTATGGTTCCAGTCACAAGGCTTATTTGGCCATAACTGTGTGGAGCATTGACCCAGGGGAACTTTGAAATAATATCAATTGCAGGTTCACCAATAAGATCTGCTGAGAGCTTTAGCTCATCTAAGGACCTGGTGATGTCGCCCTTGGGATATCCAGTTGAATTGCCAACTCCATATCATCTGTCCAGGCGTATAGGGCGTTGGACATTGATGTCGGGACCCTCACAGGTTTGCAAGCGTTGTCCACCATCTGGTGGGGGGTTGAGATCCATCCTTCTGTCTAGTGGATCCTTAAGTGAAGCCGAGTTTTACATGGGCAATGTGACGATCCTTACCAACCTTATCACAGCTTCATCAAGTGCCTTTCTGCCTTGCGGAATCGGTCTTTGAGGAGGTAAAACTTTCCCAGCCGAACAATGGAGAATTTTGTCTCCGTCTTTTTCCACTCTTCCTCAATCATACTCCTGATCTTGCCCATGAGAAGGAAAAAGGAAATCTGGAGGGAAAAGGGGGAAGCACGACTTAGATCTAGCCGATCGCTTGTTTTACCGCCTGCATATAAGGACCATGGTAAAGGCAAAACCAAAAGGTATCTAGGTCATCAGAGAGGACCCTGAGATAGCCTTGTCTTCCTGATGTTTAAAGGAAGAAGCAGGCGTCGGGCGAGGTTTCACCTAAAGATGGGCCCGGGAATGGATACTTCCGCTGTTTCCTCCAGAGTAGGAGATGCCGGTTATTGCGGCGGCATTGTGGGGCCCAATTCCGCGAGGGAGTTTTTTACTGCGTTTTTTAGGTAGGTCCACCATTCGCAGGCTTTCGGGCCTTCTATACCACTGGGCAATTTTGACAGATCAGATTGCCCGGAAGTGGGGTGGCTCCCCGGGACTGACATTTCGGAGATCTAGGCTTCGGAGAGCATGAGTGACAGCGTTTATTTGGCCGATGATTTCCTGCCACTATGATAGCCATGCTTGGATGACCCGTCTCTACCGGAACTAGGATCGCCATAGTCCTCATGTCGCCTTGAGGTCCTCTTAGACGTCTTCTGGCGTACAGGGCTGAAAAGGTACCAGCTTCGGTGCACTCTTTTTTTTAAGATCTGTAAGCTTACCTGGGCGTAGGTCCTTACCTCAGCTGTAGAGTAGGATCTTGTACGGGCGGCGAATGGCTCATGCTGGGTGGCTTAGCAGAAGTAGCAGCCAAGAAAAGAATAGAGAAGAATCTGGTGGCCAGACCCAAATTTGTGAATTTACCTCTGAATAAATGGTGTGATTTTATTTATACATATATATATATATATATATTTTTAAGTTCCCGGAAACACAAAAATATATATAAAAGTGTAATGATGAGCGCAAACTTAAACTAAACTATATAAACAATCCAAACAAACAAGTGAGTAAATGGATAATCCAAAATGAGTGCAATACAGTGCAGCAGCAAATGTCCCAAATAAGTGATTAAATTAATAATCCAAATATGTGCAATACAGTGCAGCAATGAATGTCCCAAATAAATGAAATCCAGTGGGGAGACTAACGTAAATTAATCAGTGACAAGGCTTCTATCCATGTAACAACGGTACATCCAGATGAGACTTTACAGATGAACGTGCTCACAGAGCGCTTACCTTCCACAAGGAAGAAAGAGGCATCAAACACATGCAATGATGATCCTGTAGGCAGCCGTCTAAAAATGGTTTAATAAAGTAAACACACTTACAGAAAGAAAATCGAATAAAAACACCAAAACAATGGCACTTCCGGTCGGACGGTCAGGGTGTCACGTCACTTCCGGTTGACCTTACGCGTTGCGTCACATCACGTGACTTCATCAGAGGTTACCCAGGGCCTATCAGATACATTCTTTTATAGGTGAAAAGCGGAAATCGAATCGCTGCCATTTTCGATACTGCGTCGAAAACGGAAGTGTCTCTGCCGCCATTTTCGATATGGGAAAACGGCTAATATTGTTCAGGGATTTACAAAGCAGATGCCAGTATAACAAAAACCATGATGTAAATAATGAATAAATCATAAAATATAATGAAGCACCTACATTATTGTGTTCATATGTAATAAAAACTCCCGATCATATTCGACAAGACATCGAATATGTAATGCCATAGAGGTCATTTCAGGAAAGGGAGGCGAATCAGTGACTGTAAAGCCAAATGATCAGCGAATGCACTATTATGGAGTGCCAGTGTAGGAAATATTACATAGTCACTATAACTTGTGTAAAAATAATAATAATAATATTAGACATACAACGTACATACAAATAAATTGGATGTCCATGCCTCACATATAAGTAAACACTATGGGCCAGATTCAGGTAGAGTTAGGCTGGCGGATCAATGGATCCGCCAGCCTAACTGTCACTTTAAGCCGGCGTTTTTGTTTTCTGTAACCAGAAAACAAGAAACGCCGGGTTGGAGTTTCGATGCGATCGGCGTAATTGAATTTCGCCATCGCATCGTTACTTCAACTTAAAAATGGCGCCGGGGGCGTTCCCGCCGATTTACGCTCAAAAAATATGTTAATGAGCGGAAATCGGCAATTCACGATCTTTTTCGGGCGCGACGCAGTGACTTTACGACGTTTCCGGAAGCGATACGCGGCGTATAGATAAAGCAGCCCCCTAGTGGAATATCCTATGTTAGGTATAGCCGTCGTCATCGCGTCGGAAAAAAAACAAATCGCGTTGTTTGCGTAAAACATTCATGAATGGGGACGTGACGTCATTGACGTTCACTGACAGTACTTGGAGCATGTGCACTGGGATGCATTGACACTCGACGCATGCGCAGTACGTTCGCCACGGGATCGCGCTTATTTTAAATAATACGCGCCCCGTACCCGCCCAATTTGAATTCCGCCGGCTCATTTGCGATACGCTGCTGCAACTTTAGGAGCAAGTGCTTCATGAATAACAGCACTTGCTCCTAAAATTTCTGCAGCGTAACGTAAATGAGATGCGTTACTCCAGAGCAAAGATGCTCTGATCTACCTGAATCTGGCCCTATGCTTATATGATGTAGGTGACCACTTAATAAAAATAAAAATAGAATAAAATAAATACAGTAGCCCAAAAAACAATAAAAGGCTAAAATAGAATTGGATGATATACTACTGGAAAAAACGGGGTGATCAAATAGGAAACGAGTGACACCCCTTCTGCTTACATAGTTACATAAAGCCAATCTATCTAAAATAGGTATCAAGTGCAACTCAAAACCTAAAATTAAAATAAGAATTAAAAATTGATAAGAAAACAATTTAAATAGAACTCAACGTTTAATCCATAAGGGACCATGGTATTCAGGGAATGGATCCACTGGGATTCCATCTGGCTGATGGACCTAACCAGATGGGCTCCTCTCCAGGGCTTATTGAATTTATCTATCCCCCAAAAGGTTAGATGTCTGGGGTCTTTCTTATGTTTCTCCAGAAAGTGTCGGCTAACACTATGTTTAGTGAAGCCATTCTCAATATTCACTACATGTTCTTTTATACGGCTTTATGTAACTATGTAAGCGGAAGGGGTGTCACTCGTTTCCTATTTGATCACTCCGCTTTTTCCAGTAGTATATCATCCAATTCTATTTTAGCCTTTTATTGTTTTTTGGGCTACTGTATTTATTTTATTCTATTTTTATTTTTATTAAGTGCTCACCTACATCATATAAGCATTGGCCCAGATTCACAGAGCGATTACGCCTGCGCAACAGGAGATGCGCGTGCGTAAGTCGAAATGTGTGCGTGCGTTTCGATGCGCGGCATCCCCAGAACGAGATACGCAAAAAATCTACTTTTTTTGTCCCGCATAATTTCTTTAGACTGACACATCCGTCCGTGCAAAAGTGCGCTAGACACACCATTGATTTGCTAGTCAAATATGCTAATGAGGGACTTACGGGGATCCACAAAACAACGTTGGGGCAGCGCAGGCAACGCAGTGTGCGCAACAGCAAAATGTCCTGTCTAAAATTAGAGCATATAAAAGCTGGTCTAAAAAGAGAAAAAAAGTCTACTTGTTAGATAAAGCAACACTGTTAGTGAGGAGCTCAGCAGTCACACGTGTTGCACAACAATCTGTATGCCAACATGCCAGGGGCATCGTCGCACATAGCTATACTACTGACTTTAGATGAACAAAGAAGGATGAGGGCACGGAGGATGGCACGGAGGATGGCACGGGAGAGGATATACCGCACCCGCATAGACCTGTTTGGCATGAATGATTCTGAGGTGTTTTGCATCTTCAGATTCACCCCTCATGCCATCCTGGAATTAACCACAACCCTGCAGGAGGACATCACCAGCCCAACACACCGCTCACATGCAGTGCAGCCACTGGTCAAGGTACTGGCAACACTCCATGTCCTTGCCAGTGGCTCTTTTCAGCGTACAAGTGGAGTGGTGGCTGGGATGTCACAATCCTCCATGAGCAGATGTGTGCACCAGGTTGTCCCTGCAATTCTCAGACGCATGGCCAACCAAATCATCAAACCCACCACTGAGGAGCTGCGGCTGAAGGCAATGACAGATTTCTACAGAATTGCCAGATTCCCACGCACTGTGGGGGCCATTGATTGCACACATGTGGCACTCCAGCCCCCCCAGGAGACAGAGCACATGTACCGCAATCGGAAGCATTGGCATTCCATCAATGTACAGGTGATAGTCGATGCCCAAGGCCTCATATGGCACGTCCGTGCCAAACACCCAGGTCCAGCCATGACAGCTACATATACAATCAATGCCACATCCGAATGGAATTCGATCAGAACGTGTATGGGGACACCTGGCTGGTTGGTGAGTGACATGGGTGGCAGGCATGAACTATCCCCTCCCCATGATGCACATCACAAGGGGCACATGCATGACTAACATCCTCCTGTCTTTTCCCTTACAGGTGACTCTGCATATCCACTGGGACCCCATCTCATGACTCCTATCCGGAACCCCCAAACCCCAGGAGAGGAAAGATACAATCAAGCACATGCCCAAACACGAGCAATGGTGGAGCGCACCTTTGGCCTCCTAAAGTCACGTTTCCAATGCCTGGATAAGTCTGGGGGTACCCTCTTGTATTCCCCAAACTTTGTGTGCCAGATCATCGGTGCATGTTGCATGCTGCACAACTTCGCAGAAAGAAAGGGCCTGCAGATTGGCCTACGTGATGACCTGACCCCTGAACCAGACAATCCCCCCCTAACCGAGGCTACCCCGTCTTCTGAGGGAAGAGCAGCCAGGAGCCAGCTCACATTGTGCATCTTTGCACATTAAACATACACATTAATCATGGCACAATGAGAATGCATGCATGCACAACACTGTGGTCCCTAGCACACACGCCCCACATCCACATCAAATTGGATTGGCACCAGTCCACCATGCAGGACTTGTGAGCAGCAACGCCACGCCAAGGCTCCAATTATGTCACTGTACATTCATGAACCATTCACACGGACCTGGGGATCACTTCTCCCTGGTCCTGGGGAACCCTTCTCCACCAAAATTGAGGGTGACACCCCTTTTCCGACAGGAATGTCACCCCCACATTCACACAGCATTCACAACCCCAAAAAAAAAAAATTACCTGCAAAAGCAAAAAATTTCCAGCAAAAAAAAATTCCAAAAAAAAGAAAAAAAAAGGGGAAAAACAAATTATTGCCCTTTGCGTGAGCCACGCCTGGGGCGCCCCCGGCCACGGCCCCGGCTTCTCAGGGGAGACTCATGGGGGAGGGGTAAAACCGGGGAAGGAGGAGCAGCCCCTGATCTCTGCCCACCTGGCGGCCTGCCCTCCAAGGCCACGGCTATTCTGTCCAGGGCAGCGTATCCTTGATGGAGGACAGGCTCTCCTCCATCCGCACCAATGTCTGGCTGACCTGTCCCAGATGGCAGGGTCTGGAGGAACTGGTCCCTTCTCAGAGTGGCAGGCAGGAGATCGGCCACCCCCCTGGTGGTCTGGGATAACATCCTGCCTCCAGCTGATGCTTGTGGCCGGGGAGAAGGGGAGGCCCTTGTGAGGGGAGCCATGTTGGGGGAGGAGGGGGGGGGCTCCCCCTTAGGGAGGCCTGCCTGCTGCCAGCCAGAGGGGAAGAGTCCTCAAAAACCAAACGTCCAGTGCCTGACATGGACTCCTCCTCCTCATGATTCTCCTCCTCCTCATGATTCTCCTGCTCCTCTTGAACCTCCTCTGCGGACTCCGGCCTTGTTGGGGGGGCCTCATTAGGCTGCTGTCCTGGGGTTGGTGCGGTCAGGCCAGATGGCCCTGCACCCTCCTGCACATCTGTGGATGACACAAAACATTCACAGGTTGGAGGATCCACACACTTGCCACATATTCCCTTTCACCCCCTCCCCCACACATGCTACACACCTGATATTAAAAAAAAAACTTACCTGGCACCACGGGCTCCGGACTTGAGTCAAAGCCGGGCAGGCCCTCAACTTCATGCCGATGAAAGGTCAGGGCCACCGCACGCTCCTCCGCTGTCAGCCTAATACGGCATGGTGGGCCCTCTCCTGTGCCCCTGGCATGGGCATGCATTCTGGCCAGCTTCTGTTTGACCAGACGCCGGAGGTCATTGATTTTTTTGTCAATCCCAGACCGGGTCCGTGTCTCCCCCTGCCCCGCTGAATTGACCTGCTCAGTGATCCTATCCAAAATCTCCCTCCTCCTGGCCGGGGTGGTGTTGGCACTCTCTGGGCCGTGGAGGTAACGCCCATACTCGCTAATGGCCCAGGCAAGAATTTGTTTTTCCACAACTGTAAAATTCAGCTTTCGTTTTCTCTCTGTCATCCTTCCAAAAAAACTCAGTCCCAGTCAACAAAATTCACGCACACAAACAAGCCCAACCAATCAAAAAACACACACAGAGAGAAAACTACTCAGCAAGAAACAGTCACCAAAAAAACAAAACAAAAATACAGCAGGAAAAGAAACAAACACAAATATATCAATCAAACAGTCTCTCAAACACTTATCAAAAACCACTTTCAAAAATCTACTAACAAACACTTGATCACACAGAACACTAATCTGACAACTACAAAACACACCGCAACGAACAACAGGACAAAAGCACTTGGTTAAATGGGAAGGGACAAAGGGATGTACTTTTGCAATGCAAGTGTGTTTGTGTGTGTCTATTTATGCTGTTTGCGTAGTTCACAACGTTGCCCTAGTCCATTTCCAATTTCACTGATTGCGCCACTCCCAAGTTGTGAGCATGCGCACAGCGGAGCTGACATGGTATGCTTCAAGCGCGCATGCGCGAGCCGGCCGGCCCTTCATTTGCATGGGGTCACGGCTCATTTCAATGTAACACGCCCACGTCCTTCCCAATTTGTATTACTCCTCCTTACGCCTCTGAAAAAACGTTACGCATGCGCAATTTCCTGCGCAAAAGCTACGGGAATAGGGTGATTACGCGGCAAAATTGCGCAAGTCTAACGTAAAGGCGGTGCGCTACGCCGGTCCAATAATGCGCAGATGTACCTGAATCTGGGCCATAGTGTTTACTTATATGTGAGGCATGGACATCCAATTTATTTGTATGTACGTTGTATGTCTAATATTATTATTATTATTTTTACACAAGTTATAGTGACTATGTAATATTTCCTACACTGGCACTCCTTACTAGTGCATTCGCTGATCATTTGGCTTTACAGTCACTGATTCGCCTCCCTTTCCTGAAATGACCTCTATGGCATTACATATTCGATGTCTTGTCGAATATGATCGGGAGTTTTTATTACATATGAACACAATAATGTAGGTGCTTCATTATATTTTATGATTTATTCATTATTTACATCATGGTTTTTGTTATACTGGCATCTGCTTTGTAAATCCCTGAACAATATTAGCCGTTTTCCCATATCGAAAATGGCCGCAGAGACACTTCCGTTTTCACCTATAAAAGAATGTATCTGATAGGCCCTGGGTAACCTCTGATGAAGTCACGTGACGTGATGCAACGCGTAAGGTCAACCGGAAGTGACGTGACACCCTGACCGTCCGACCGGAAGTGTCATTGTTTTGGTGTTTTTATTCTTTTTATTTTTTTCTTTCTGTAAGGGTGTTTACTTTAATAAACCATTTTTAAGTTTACGTACTTCACCATGTGAGCTTCATTTTTTCCTTTGGAACATCCGTTACATTTTCGACCGGACGTCGAATGTGGCTGAGACTGGTTTAAGGATTGCATTGGAGACGGCTGCCTACAGGATCATCATTGCATGTGTTTGATGCCTCTTTCTTCCTTGTGGAAGGTAAGCGCTCTGTGAGCACGTTCATCTGTGAAGTCTCATCTGGATGTACCGTTGTTACATGGATAGAAGCCTTGTCACTGATTAATTTACGTTAGTCTCCACACTGGATTTCATTTATTTGGGACATTCATTGCTGCACTGTATTGCACATATTTGGATTATTAATTTAATCACTCATTTGGGACATTTACTGCTGCACTGTATTGCACTCATTTTGGATTATCCATTTACTCACTTGTTTGTTTGGATTGTTTATATAGTTTAGTTTAAGTTTGCGCTCATCATTACACTTTTATATCCTATTCTTTGTTGTTACACATATTAGATTTGAGCCGCATGTAATTAGTTTAATTATTTCTCATATTGGGTCTATTCACTATTGGTTAGCGCTTTAGTTTTTCCTTTTCATACGAAAATATATATATTTTATTTTATACGTGTATTTTTATTTTTTTACCTATATTTCTTTCTCATTTCTTTTTTTCTTTGTTATACATTTAAGTATATAAAAGAAACCTAAATAAACATATAATACACATATCCCCTGTACTTTTTCAAAAAATATGTATATATATATATATATTATTTTTTATTTTTATTTTTACTTACCTGGAGAGAAGTGAGTGTTTCCTGATCTTCCGAGCATGTAGTTCCTCCTGCAGCCTTTAGGTTGTCTCCTGAAGCCACTAGAGGGATCAGTCCTGTGCCTGACGCTTCTGTGGGCGAAAAGCATCGCTCTGCCTCTAACCAAATGGCCACCGCGGCCTCCGAAATCCACAGCGCATGCGCCGACCGACGGGACGAGAACGGAAGACGCGCACCGCCGACAAAGTGCGTAGAGCAGACGCAGGACGCTGGAAGAAAATAAAATACTGGCGCTGAGCGACCGCGGCTCCTAAGGAGCTGGGAAAGTTACAGGGGACTAGGCAAGTAAAGAGGGGAAACAAATCAGAGGAGACCAGAGTAAAGGAAAGTTTGGGGGGACCTGGAACAACAAACAAAAAAAAAGAAACAAAGGAATGGCTGCTACCTCTGTTGCCAAAACTGAGCAAATGCCTAAACAATCATGCAGATAGAGCTCTTGGTTAAGAGACAAACTGCTTGTCCCAAAAGATCCTACAGAAGGGACTCCCTACCTTATAAGCGCGTTTAGCTGCCCAAAAGAAGGGACCGCGTCCGGGAGAGGCTTGAACCCGGACGGAAGCTGCCGAATGCAGGAGGTAAGGACAAACGACCATAATTCACTGCCATGAGGTATGAGGAAAGAAAGGAGAAAGCTGGGGCTGCACTAACCACTTCTTTTATAATATTCACTAGTCCTGAGGGAGGAGCCAAGGCGGAGCTTGTCACAGGTATGTTGCCATGGAGGCACCAGGAAATATTGTTTTACTAAGCAGTGTGTTTATTTTCATAGCTAACCTTATGTCATTGTGCTTATCAGGGTCTTAATAGACTAGCTAATTAGGTATAGACAAATTAATACATATATGCAATAAATAGAGGGAATGCGTATCCACCTTCAGAATATTAGTTTATATATTGTAGCAATTACTTCAGCATGTGATCCCCAAAAACCATACCAGGCCATAGGGATGAGCTTAATGTTTGGGTCGAACATGAGTTTGACTCGAACATTGGCTGTCCGCCCTTTCGCCGAATAGCAAACAATTTGGATTGTTTGGGCAAATTCAAAAGCCGCGGAACACCCTTTAAAAGTCTATGGGAGAAATCAAAAATGCTAATTTTAAAGGTTAATAATATGCAAGTTATTGTCATAACAAGTGTTTGGGGACCTGGGTCCTGCCCCAGGGGACATGTATCAATCCAAAACATTTTTTTTAAAATGGCAGTTTTTTGGAAGCAGTGATTTTAACCACTTCCCGACGGCCGTACGAATATATGCGGCCGTCGGGCTGTCCTGAATCTCTGACAGGGCGCATATATGCGCCCTGTGCTTTTAATGGCCACTAGAGGGCGCGCGAGCGTGCCCGCTGCATTCCTGAGAAGCCGATGCGCGTGCCTGGCGGCCGCGATGTCCGCCGGGCACTCGCAATCGGCGGTTACAGGGACAAGACATGGATCTCTGTGTGTAAACACAGAGATACACGTCCTGTCAGGGAGTGAGGTGACCGATCTGTGTCTCTTGTACATAGGGACACAGCATCGGTCACCTCCCCCAGTCACCCCCCCTCCCCCCACACAGTTAGAATACACCCAGAATACATTTAATTTAACCTTCCATGCCCCCCTAGTGTTAACCCCTTCACTGCCAGTCACATTTATACAGTAATCGGTGCATTTTTTATAGCACTGATCGCAGTATAAATGTGAATGGCGCCAAAAATGTGTCAAAAGTGTCCGATGTGTCCACCATAACGTCGCAGTCCCAATAAAAATCGCAGATCGCCGCCATTACTAGTAAAAAAAATTATAAAAATTAATAATAATTCTGTCCCCTATTTTGTATGCGCTATAACTTTTGCGCAAACCAGTCGCTTATTGCGATTTTTTTTTTTTTACCAAAAATATGTAGAATAATACGTATCGGCCTAAACTGAGAATTTTTTTTTTTTTTTTTAATGGGCTATTTATTATAGTAACAAGTAAAAAAAATTGACTTTTTTTCAAAATTGTCGCTCTTTTTTTGTTTATAGCGCAAAAAATTAAAAACGCAGAGATGATCAAATACCACCAAAAGAAAGCTCTATTTGTGGGGAAAAAAGGACGCCAATTTTGTTTGGGAGCCACGTTGCACGACCGCGCAATTGTCAGTTAAAGCGACGCAGTGCCAGAAGCTGAAATTTCACCTGGTCAGGAAGGGTTATAAGTGCCCAGTAAGGAAGTGGTTAATAATGCTTAAAGTGAAACAATAAAAGTGATATATTCCTTGAAATTTCTTACCTGGGGGTCTAGTATGCCTGTAAAGTAGTCCATGTTTCCCTTATAGGGAAAGAAGCGAAAATGGGATCAGCTAGGTCCAAATGATCTTACAAAAATCTGTTGCACCTCATCCCATATAACAATGGATTCTATAGTATGGACAATGGGGGACTATACCGGTGCTAATTCACAACATACAATAGTAATTTTTTAATAATTTATTTTTAAAAAAAGGGGAGAGAGAAAATTATCACAAAATATAGTACAAAAAACACATATTTGAACCATAGGGTAGGAAAAACATAAAACCAGGCAGCTGTGGATCCTGATTACACAAGCAGAGCATATTTACAGATGATCGCAACCTAATAGATGTTAAGCCCAATATATTTCGCCTAGATTCCGGCTTCGTCAGGGGCTAGGTTGAGAACGAGAATTTGGAAACAGCTCTATTAATAGAAAACATTACATATTACAAAAAGGCAAATATAAAAACACAACCATATATTCATACAGGTGCATCTGTATACTGTGCTGACCTTGCGTGTCACAGAATGGATATCCAGACCTGGAGGTGGGGATGAGGCAAAACGGACACAGTTGAGGAAGGGATTGCAACAAAGAAAGGGATGAGGGATAAAAGAGGAAAGAGCGGCTAGACACTTGCAATCCAAACGGACCAACGACTCATCTAATGGTCCAATGCACCAAAGTAGGGCCAGAGATGCGTCTCCATAGGAGAGGAGAAAGAAAACTAGCTGAAAAAAAAACATAAAAACTTAATAAGAATTGTAACCTGCCTACATACATCAAAAAAATTAAATTGTATATTCAAATACAAAATTAACTAGATCCACTGAAACTTACATAATTTTTTAGAAAAATGATGCAATGCCAGGAGCAGCCACAAGAGAGCGTCCAAACATTCCCAACAACATCCAGGAGGGTTTGATGTTAAATCAGTCAATGTGACTCTCTAAATAAAACACAGCAACGACCATTAATTAAACTGAGCACATATCCATAAGTGGCCAAGCACAATCCAAGAGGCATATAGGAGTGTAGACGATTTACTGTGGTAAGGGTGTCACACCGTAACGCTCCTAGCAGATGCATTCAATATGAAGAAAAAGAGAAACTGAAGCCAGTTTAAATAAACCTCCTCTCCCACACGTCCGAGCGTATGTCGTCATCGGGCGTGAGAGGACAGAGAACGTCAGCGTGCTGCAGCCTAGGGAACATCCACGCGCGCCTACAATGCTCATGATCCCGCGATATAATGCGCGGAGGGAGGAGTTAGGGGTATTCCCACACCTACGATCACGGCAGGCACGGGGGCATAGAAGCCACACCTGCAAGGTGGTTAGCATCAGAGCCAATGGGTGATATCCACTAGCCGATACCCAGATGAGAAGGGCGTGGAGAGATCCCGTACGACTACAGCACAGCGACAGGCGGGCTAAGAATGTAAAAAAGCCCTTGGGTGTCCATACAGAGAGGCATATTCGCCCAAAGGACGGTGCACAAGATAACAAGAGATGGGAGTGTTGACACTGGATCGGATGCAAGTGTAAAAAAGATAGCCTGATTGAAAAAACTCAGGAAAACATAAGGGGAACCTAAACAGGTCATTACATCCA
The DNA here is from genome assembly GCA_029574335.1 of Rana kukunoris. Classification (NCBI taxonomy): domain Eukaryota; kingdom Metazoa; phylum Chordata; class Amphibia; order Anura; family Ranidae; genus Rana; species Rana kukunoris. The sequence continues at coordinate 542,867,701 of CM056049.1, forward strand.
TTACTTAAGACACGCAAGGTTATATCCTCTCAAGCCAAACAACTGGTATGTAGGCATGTGCATTTCGTTTCGTTCCGAATCGAAATTCGGACGAATTTTCCATTATTCGGACATTCGGATGCATACGAATTCCCGAATTGCTATATTAGCGAAAAATTTCGACCGTTTTCGGAATTCGTTCGTTTTCGACCGAATTTCGAAAAAAAAATTTTTTTTCGAATTCCGAATCGAATACCCGCGGACTAAATTCGATCGGAATTCGAAAAAAAAAAAAAAAAAAATTCGAATTTAATTCGAAAAAATTCTATTCGAAAAGAGACTATTTGTTTTCTAATCTGGTTGAAATATTTTCGATTTCGACCGTTGTTTCGAAATTCGGTCGAAAAACGAACGAATTCGAAAAAACGGTCGAAATATTTTCGATTTCGACCGGATTTTTCGAAATTCGGTCGAAACGAACGAATTCCGAAAACGAATTCAAACATGTAACGAACTAACTTAAACGAAATTTATTAAATGACGAATTGAAACGAAACGAAACGAAACGAATTTTTCACTTTTGCACATGCCTACTGGTATGAGGAGGAAAGATGATAAAAAGCCGTACACACATACAGCTGCACAAAAACATTTACCGACTCATGAAAGGGGACAAGCCAGCACAAAAGTGCCAGAAAAGTATACATTTAATAGTTGCACATTTGTAACAGTACTATATAATTGGATAAATGAGTGTACAAATACAAATCGAGATATCTTAAGGAATTTTAAAGACAAAAAAGGAAGGAAAAGGGGAGGTGGAGTTGTTGGAAGGCCTCTATAGTGAGGGGCTCACAATCCTATGAGGGGGAGAGGAGGGAAGGGGGAAGGGAGGAAGGGGGAGGAAGGGGGGGGGAGAGAGAAAAGGAGGAAAGGGGAGGGAAGGAGTGGGAGGGGGGGGGTGGGAAGGATGATAAGTGGAAATTAAACACAAAAGGAGACACACAAAACAAACAAAGAATGCCCGAGGTGGGTGGGCTGCTGGCTCATACATCAATTCAGTAATCTAAAGAATTTTTTAAGAAAAGTTCAAAAAACACTCAAAGAATATATATATATAGACTCACATATTCAATCAGATAATGGACACACTTAAAGAAACGACTTGTAACTAATATATTCATTTTAATCCTGGGTATTGAGTCGCATTCAGGACTGAATCCACTGAATGCGACTCAATACCCAGGATTAAATGAATATATTAGTTACAAGTCGTTTCTTTAAGTGTGTCCATTATCTGATTGAATATGTGAGTCTATATATATATTTCTTTGAGTGTTTTTTGAACTTTTCTTAAAAATTCTTTAGATTACTGAATTGATGTATGAGCCAGCAGCCCACCCACCTCGGCATTCTTTGTTTGTTTCTAGTAATGTTCCATGTGTTCAGTGGTCTAATGTTAATGTCACCCACTCCCCTCCCCTCCCCTCTAACGCTCCCTCTTTTCCTCTTCATTCGCACTATTTTTATCCATCCTCTCCATAATGTCCCTCAGCCCTCCCCCTCCTACCCTATTCTTGTGATTCAATTTTTTTCCTCTCATAGGATTGTGAGCCCCTCACTATAGAGGCCTTCCAACAACTCCACCTCCTTTTCCTTCCTTTTTTGTCTTTAAAATTCCTTAAGATATCTCGATTTGTATTTGTACACTCATTTATATCCAATTATATAGTACTGTTTACAAATGTGAAACTATTAAATGTATACTTTTTCTGGCACTTTTGTGCTGGCTTGTCCCCTTTCATGAGTCGGTAAATGTTTTTGTGCAGCTGTATGTGTGTACGGCTTTTTATCATCTTTCCTCCTCATACCAGTTGTTTGGCTTGAGAGGATATAACCTTGCGTGTCTTAAGTAATGGATGTAATGACCTGTTTAGGTTCCCCTTATGTTTTCCTGAGTTTTTTCAATCAGGCTATCTTTTTTTACACTTGCATCCGATCCAGTGTCAACACTCCCATCTCTTGTTATCTTGTGCACCGTCCTTTGGGCGAATATGCCTCTCTGTATGGACACCCAAGGGCTTTTTACATTCTTAGCCCGCCTGTCACTGTGCTGTAGTCGTACGGGATCTCTCCACGCCCTTCTCATCTGGGTATCGGGCTAGTGGATATCACCCATTGGCTCTGATGCTAACTCCACCTTGCAGGTGTGGCTTCTATGCCCCTGTGCCTGCCGGTGATCGTAGGTGTGGAGGGGAAATACCCTCCCTCTCCGCGCATTATATCGCGGGGCATCATGGGCATTGTAGGCGCACGTGGACGTTCCCTAGGCTGCAGCGCGCTGACGTTCTCTGTCCTCTCACGCCCGATGACGACATACGCTCGGACGTGTGGGAGAGGAGGTTTATTTAAACTGGCTTCAGTTTCTCTTTTTCTTCATATTGAATGCATCTGCTAGGAGCGTTACGGTGTGACACCCTTACCACAGGTAAATCGTCTACACTCCTATATGCCTCTTGGATTGTGCTTGGCCACTTTATGGATATGTGCTCAGTTTAATTAATGGTCGTTGCTGTGTTTTATTTAGAGAGTCACATTGACTGATTTAACATCAAACCCTCCTGGATGTTGTTGGGAATGTTTGGACGCTCTCTTGTGGCTGCTCCTGGCATTGCATCATTTTTCTAAAAAATTATGTAAGTTTCAGTGGATCTAGTTAATTTTGTATTTGAATATACAATTTAATTTTTTGTGATGTATGTAGGCAGGTTACAATTCTTATTAAGTTTTTATGTTTTTTTTTCAGCTAGTTTTCTTTCTCCTCTCCTATGGAGACGCATCTCTGGCCCTACTTTGGTGCATTGGACCATTAGATGAGTCGTTGGTCCGTTTGGATTGCAAGTGTCTAGCCGCTCTTTCCTTCTTTTATCCCTCATCCCTTTCTTTGTTGCAATCCCTTCCTCAACTGTGTCCGTTTTGCCTCATCCCCACCTCCAGGTCTGGATATCCATTCTGTGACACGCAAGGTCAGCACAGTATACAGATGCACCTGTATGAATATATGGTTGTGTTTTTATATTTGCCTTTTTGTAATATGTAATGTTTTCTATTAATAGAGCTGTTTCCAAATTCTCGTTCTCAACCTAGCCCCTGACGAAGCCGAATCTAGGCGAAATATATTGGGCTTAACATCTATTAGGTTGCGATCATCTGTAAATGTGTAATCAGGATTAGTGTTGCTCACGAATATTCGTATTGCGAATATTCGGCTCGAATATGGCATATTCGAGTATTCGCGATATATTCCGAATTTCGCGGTGAATATTCGCTATTTCGAATATTCGTATTTTTTCAATTTTTTTTTTAGAACAGATCACATCCTAGAGATCCCCATCGACGTCTAAAAGCATTGCTGGTATGATTAGAGACCTTGGGCCGAGTAGCTGCAGCGTTCATTTTATATTGCCGAAAAATCGCAATGCGATTATTCGGCAATAGCGATATCGCGCGATTATTTTCGAGAAATTCGCAATATTGTTTTTAGCTAAAATAACACATATATTCGATTTCAGAGTGTTACTGTCGAAATTCCGCAATCAATTTCTCATTCGCATTTTTGCGAAATTACGATAAAATATCACGAATATTCTGAGCCAATCAGAGTGCTCCATTCCGCATTTCTCGAAATTTCGCAATTATTTGGTATTATAAAATATCACGAATATTCTGAGCCAATCAGAGTGCTCCTTCCGCATTTGCCGAATATTCGCAATTATTTTGTATTGTAATATATCACGAATATTCTGAGCCAATCAGAGTGCTCCTTCCGCATTTGCCGAATATTCGCAATTATTTTGTATTGTAATATATCACGAATATTCTGAGCCAATTCAGAGTGCACCCATTCCGCATTTCGTCTGAATATTTCGCAATTATTTGGTATTATAAAATATTACACGAATATTCTGAGCCAACATCAGTCTGAGTGCTGTCATTCCGAAATTTCTCGAAATATTGCTGCATTCGCATTCGCGAAAAAAAAATTCGCAAATCATTTCATTTCCCATTAAAAAAATTTATTTCACGAGAACAAGCTGACAACTATATTCGTTTTTATAGCGGATAATATATCGAGATATTTCGTCTATATATTCTGAGATATATTGCGAAATCGAATATGGCATATTCTGCTCAACACTAATCAGGATCCACAGCTGCCTGGTTTTATGGTTTTTCCTACCCTATGGTTCAATATATGTGTTTTTTGTACTATTATTTTTGTGATAATTTTCTCTCTCACTTTTTTTAAAATTAAATTATTAAAAAATTACTATTGTATTTGTGAATTAGCACCCTTTGGTATAGCCCCCCATTTGTCCATACTATACAATCCATGTTTCCCTTGTTTATAATAGTCCCTGCACAAAAATGACATTTCTAAGGAGAAAAAGAGAATGTCATTCAAAACTACTCGTGACTATAATGAATTTTCGGGTCCAGGCAATATACACATAAAAGTAATAAAAATGTGTGGGGGTCCTCCCAAATTCCATATCAGGCCCCTCAGGTCTGATATGGATATTAAGGGGAACCCTGCACCATTTTTTTTAATGGTGTAGGGGTCCCCCTGCAAAAAAAAAGTTTAAAATCACTGATCCTGAAAAAACAGCCATTTTTTTTTACTTTTTTTTGCAGTGATACATGTCCCGTGGGGTAGGACCCAGGTCCCCAAACACTTTTTATGACGATAACTTGCATATTAACCTTTAAAATTAGCACTTTTGATTTTTCATGTTCATGTCCTATAGACTTTAATGGTGTTTGCGTGTTTGAACAAATGTTTTGCCTGTTCGCATGTTCTGCGGCGAACTGAACCAGGGGGTGTTTGGCTCATCTCACTACTAGGCCATATGCAGTGGGAGAATACCTTGCTACTGGGGTGGTCAAGCCTATTCCGTATTGGTCCAGGCCATACATCCTATCTCCCAGATGGAATGTGGGGTGTGGGGGGGACATAGAATGTGGAAGCCCTCTTTGGAACAAGGGTGCTCCCAGATATTCACCACCACAAGGTGCATAAGTATGGGGTACATAGTACCATATCTGATCAATAACATCACCCAGAATCCTTGCCAGTTGGGAAAAAGCAGTTAGATGTTTAGGCCAAATAAGGCCAGTTTGTTTGCCCATTTCCCAAACTCGAAGTTCATCTTCATTATCTATAATGCAAACCTGGAAGCAACGGGCCAGATTCACAGAGCCATTACTCCGGTCTATCCTCCTTTTACTATTAGTACTTTTAAATTACGCGCGTCGTATCATTAGTTTGAATCCTCAAACCATGATTTGACGGCTTCGGGCTTCGATCCGACAGGCTTACGTCTTCGTACGCCTTCAGATCTATGCTGCAATCTTTTTGTGGCCACGATGGGTGAGTTTGGGTCGTTTTCGCGCGTCGGGGTATGCAAATGAGCTTTTTCCGGTGCTCCACGAAGTTACGATCGTCCTTCGCAATCTCTTACGGCATCTGTAGTCATCTTTTTGCTGCGTAAAGTTATACCAGCTATTAGCTGGTCTATAGTTAGACGACCCATTTTAAGTATGGCCGTCGTTTCCCCGCGTCAAATTAAATTTTTATTTTTTTTTTGCGTAAGTCGTCCGGAATAGGAATGTACGTAAACGACGCTACTCAAAAAAAAATGACGTAACAACGTTATTTTGCGCAATGCACGGCGGGAAATTTCTGAACGGAGCATGTGCAGTTTGATCGCCGCGGGGACGCGCCTAATTTAAATGCTTCACGCCCCCTAATCGCGTATTTCGATTCCGCCGCGAGAAATACACTATGCCGCCGTACCTTACGGCCGAAATCTACCTGAATTCGTCTTAGAACCAGTTAAAATACGGTGGCGTAGTGTATCTCTGATACTCTGCGCCAGGGCAATTGTACCTGAATCTGGCCCAACATATTTAGTTTGAGGTGGATGTAAACCCCAATTTTTTTATGTCACAATGTAGAGTATACTACAATTTCCTATTATCTGTGCCCAGTCTTGCCACACAGAGTTAATCCAGCTCTGAGCAATCGTCTTTTATTGTTCAGTGAAAATTAACAAACTTCCAGATAAAAACCTGTCTTAATAAAAAGTATTTTCCTCTCTCCTTGCTTTGAGTGACAGGTTATTTTACATATGCCCCAGTTGAAGTGTTATCACACGAAACCGGCTGGGCACATATATCAGCCTTAGCCATTTCTATACTGTGCTATCTTCTTTCTCAATACAGGAATTTTTTTGCACAGCTGTTTTCACCTTTCCATTTTTATACCCTTTGATGTTGTTATTATTTTATATTTTTTTGGTGTGTTTTTTTTTTGGTGTGTCTTTGACTGTATGACCACTTTTTGTACAATAAATGTTGTACTCGTTTACACTATGAGGAGGTGTCCTTTCTTGTTTTTTTCACTCCCTACATGGTAAGTCCATCTTACTGAAGAAATCATCCATCACGATCAGGATTCCTGCCAGTTAGGATTACACCTTTGTTGGAGAATTGCATACTGAAGAATCAGAGTCTGGAACCAGTGAGAGGATCTGCTCCCCATTTGGTCCACCATAGCTGGTAATCTTTACATAGGATCCCAGACATGGTGAAAATTGAAAGAAGCAGCTACTACCTCTCACATATGATTTGACAGTTCCACCACCCACAGATGGACTTTGTTTTTTCATATATTGTTTTGCACGCACTCAATAGTGTTTTCACAGTGTCATCACTGGTTTATATTATGGACTTTTATTAGTACCTATTTTCACAGTCCCACACTTACAGGTAGGTGTGTGAATTGATTCATTGTATCACTTACTATTTGTTTAGCACTTTCCAATGCATGAGAAGTGCTCCTGATTTATTGGTGCTGCACTTTTATTTTATTTATTTACATATCTTGCTTGGACATGTTTATCATATGTTATGTTATGTTTATCATAATATGAGGTGATCCACAGTTCATTGTATATTAGCATGATGTGTAATGTGGGGGAGGGGTAGATTTCTCACTTTTTATACTGTGGATTAGGTATGAGCCGAACACCCCTGGGTTCGGTTCGCACCAGAACCTGCGAACAGACCAAAAGTTTGTGTGAACTTTAGAACCCTGTTGAAGTCTATGGGACTCGAACGTTTGAAATCTAAAGTACTAATTTTAAAGGCTAATATGCAAGTTATTGTCTTAAAAGTGTTTGAGGACCTGGGTCCTGCCCCAGGGGACATGTATCAATGCAAAAAAAGTTTTAAAAAATGGCCGTTTTTTCAGGACCAGTGATTTTAATAATGCTTAAAGTAAAACAATAAAATTGAAATATTCCTTTAAATTTCGTGCCTAGGGGGGTGTATAGTATGCCTGTAAAGTAGCGCTTGTTTCCCGTGCTTAGAACTGTCCCTGTACAAAGTGTCATTTCTGAAGGAAAAAAGTCATTTAAAATCACTCACCTTAGGGTCTGGTATGGATATTAACCTCCCTGGCGGTATTCACGTGTGTGGCACGGGGTGAGATTTTCAAGCTACGATCGGTAACCCCGTGCCACACACGCGCTTACCTCGCTGGATGCAGAAAAAGTTTACTTACCTTTTCTCTGCGATCCAGCGATGAATCCCCGCAGTGCACGGCGGGCGGATGTCCGCCTGATGCTGTGTGTTCCGCCGATTCCCTTCCCTGCGAGCGTCGCGACGTAGGGGGGGGAACGGCGCCAAATTCAAAAAGTAAACAAACACTTTACATACAGTACACTGTAATCTTATAGATTACAGTACTGTATGTAAAAAATACACACCCCCCATGTCCCTAGTGGTCTGCCCTGTACACTACATGTCATTTTATATAATAAAAACTGTTCTTTCTCCCTGCAAACTGTAGATTGCCCATAGCAACCAAAAGTGTCCCTTTATGGCAAAAATTGTTTTAGAGCAGCTAAATAACAGCGATAATAAATCAGAATCACTTGCAGAATTTAGCGATAGCGATTTATGGGGAAATTCGTCATAAAAAAAAAAAAAAAATGACAGCAAAAATTCTGCAACTGAGCAAATTTCAGTGATTTTGATTTGATTACATTATTGAATAATTTTTACTATAATTATATTATCATTTGTGATCATTTTTTATAATTATTTATTATATTATAATTTTTAATTAAAAAAAAAAAAAAAATCATACCCGGGATGCCTATTAGACTCTTGTTTGGATAGATTTAAGTGAGTCATTCCTAAGAATTACAAGCCTACAGTATAAAACGCCAAATTCCCTTGCAAATAATGGTACCGCTTTTAGCACCTAAAATCTTAAAGAATCATACCGCCAGGGAGGTTAAGGGGAACCCTACGTCAAATAAAAAAAAAAAAATGATGTGGGGTTCCCCCAAATATCCATTCCAGACCCTTCAGGTCTGGTATGGATTTTAAGGGGAACTCTACCCCAAATTTAAAAAAAAAAATGCCGTGGACCCCCACACATTTTTTTTTTTATATATGACTTTTCTCTGTATTGCCGGGAGCCGACAATTCATTATAGCCGCGAGTGATTTTAAATTACTTTTTTTCCTTCAGAAATTACACTTTGTTCAGGGACAGTTCTAAGCATGGGAAACAAGTGCTACTTTACAGGCATACTATACACCCCCCCCCCCCCAGGTACGAAATTTAAAGGAATATTTCACTTTTATTGTTTCACTTAAAGGAATTATTAAAATCACTGCTGCCAAAAAAGCTGCAGTTTTTAAAACTTTTTTTTTTGCATTGATACATGTTCCCTGGGGCAGGACCCAGGTCCCCAAACACTTTTTATTACAATAACTTGCATATTAGCTTTTAAAATTAGCACTTTAGATTTCAAACGCTCGAGTCCCATAGACTTTAAAAGGGTTCTAAAGTTCACACGAACTTTCCGTGAACACCCCAAATAGTTCGCTGTTCGGCGAACAGGCAATGTTCGAGTCGAACATGAGTTCTACTCGAACTTGAAGCTCATCCCTACTGTGTATCACCTCATATTATGATAAACATAACATAACATATGATAAACATGGCCAAGCTAGATATGTAAATAGCCTGTGACTCAAAGCAAGGAGAGAGGAAATGACTTTTTATTTAGACAGGTTTTTATCTGGAAGTCTGTTATATTGTCATTGAACAATAAAAGAGGATTGCTCAGAGCTAGATTAACTCCGTATGGCAAGACTGGGCACAGATGATAGGAAATTGTATACTCTACATTGTGACATCAAAAAAATAAAATAAAATTTGGGTTTACATCCACTTTTACTGCATTTTATAAAATATTGTATTTGTTTAACCACTTGATACCGGCCCGCCGTCAAATGACGGCGGGCGGGATACTCTATTGCCACAACCGAGGTATCCATCGTGTGAGCGGTCCTGTACACGATAATGGCGGTTAGATTCGCCGCAAGATCACCGTTATCAGTGGCGGGAGAGGGGCTCTCCCGCTCCCTCCGCCGCTTACCGTTGCCGTCTGTAGCGGCGGAGGCGATCGGGTCTGTTCGACAGCTGACTGGGGATGCGAGTGAGGGAAAAATGTCCTTCACCCGTCCCCATAGCTCTGCTGGGCGGAAGTGACGTCAAAACGTCAGTCCCGCCCAGCGTCTTAAAGAAACATTTTTTTTTTGTCATTTGAAAAAATTACAGTTTCCAATTTTTTTTTTTGCATTTTAGTCTAAATATGAGATCTGAGGTCTTTTTGACCACAGATCTCATATTTAAGAGGACCTGTCATGCTTTTTTCTATTACAAGGGATGTTTACATTCCTTGTAATAGGAATAAAAGTGATCACATTTTTTTTCAGTGTAAAAAGTAATAAAATAAATAAAAATAAATAAGAAAACAAAAAATGAAAGCGCCCCGTCCGACGAGCTCGCGCGCAAAAACAAACGCATACGCGAGTAGCACCTGCATAAGAAAACGGTGTTCAAATCACACAAGTGAGGTAACGCCACAATCGTTGGAGCGAGAGCAATAATTCTAGCCCTAGACCTCCTCTGTATCTCAAAAAATGCAACCTATAGAATTTTTTAAACGTCGCCTATCAAGATTTTTAAGGGTAAAAGTTTGACGCCATGCCACGAGCGGGCGCAATTTTTAAGCGTGACATGTTGGGTATCATTTTACTCAGCATAACATTATCTGTTACAATATATAAACACATTGGGCCAAATTTATTGTTGTCTTATTTTTTAATTAAAAAAAGTGAACTTTTTCCAAAAAAAGTGCGCTTGTAAGACCGCTGCGCAAATACGGTGTGACAAAAAGTATTGCAATAACCACTATTTTATTCTCTAGGGTGTTAGAACAAATATATATATATATAATGTTTGGGGGTTTTAAGTAATTTTCTAGCAGAAAAAACAGTTTTAGTCTTGCAAACACCAAATCTGAAAAACACCTAGGGGCAGATTCACAGAGAAATGGATTATCGTAGCGTATCAGAAATACACTACGCCGCCGTTTTTTACCTTGCTCTACGTGGAATTCAGGTAGATTTTCTACGGTAAACGACGGCGGCGTAGTGTATTTCTCCCGTCGCAATCCATATAGACAAGTAGGGGGCGTGAAACATTTAAATTAGGTGCGCTCCCGCGGCGATCGATCTGCGCATGCTCCGTTCGCAAATTTCCCGCCGTGCATTGCGCGAAATCACGTCGTGACGTCATTCGTTGTTTATGTAGCGTACTTTACGGGCGATCCACGTCCCGACGAGTTACGTAAATAAAAAAAAAAATTAAATAAATTCGAAGCGGGAACGACGGCCATACTTAACATGGGCTACGTAAAGTTAGAGCAGCAAAAAGCTGCTCTAACATTACGTATAAAAAAATAGACGAAAACGATTGCGACGCTCGCTCGTTTGTTCGTGAATCCCCGTAAAAACACATTTGCATATCCCGACGCATTAAAACGACGCGAACTCCTCCCAGCGGCCGCAAATAGATGGCAGCGTAGATCCGAAGGCTTACGAAGACGTAAGCCTCTCGGATCGAAGCCCGAAGCCGGCGTATCATGGTTTGAGGATTCAAACTAGTGATACGCCGCGGGAAATTTGAAATTACTCCTGTCTAACACCAGTTAGACAGGCGTAATTGTTTTGTGAATCTGCCCCCTAAGGTCCATAAGTGGATAAAGCTGCTAGGGGCGCACACACCCGTCGCGTCACCAAGAACACCGTGCATGTGCAATTGCCGACAATTGAGCTGGGACATGGAGCTCTGTGTGTAAACATAGAGCTCCACGTCCCTGTCAGGGAGAGAGGAGACCGATCTGTGTCCCTTGTACATAGGGACACAATCGGTCACCTCCCCCAGTCACCCCCTCCCCCTACAGTTAGAACACAAACTAGGAGAAACATTTAAACCCTTCCCCGCCCCCTAGTGGTTAACCCCTTCCCTGCCAGTTACATTTATACAGTTATCAATGCATATTTATAGCATTGTTCACTGTATAAATGTAAATGGTCCCAAAAATGTCACAAAAGTGTCCGATGTGTCCGCTATAATATCCCAGATCGCCACCATTCCTAGTAAAAAATAAAATAAAAATCATAATTATGTCCCCTATTTTGTAGGCAATATAACTTTTGCGCAAACCAGTCACTATACGGTTATTGCGATTTTATTTATTTTTTGCCAAAAATATATAGAATACGTATCGGCCTAAACTGAGATAAAAAATGTTTTTTTTAAATGGGATATTTATTATAGCAAAAAGCAAAAAATTGTGTATTTTTTTCAAAATTGACGCTTTTTTTTTTGTTTATAGCTCAAAAAATAAAAACCGCACGGGCGATCAAATACCACCAAAAGAAAGCTCTATTTGTGGGGAAAAAAAGGACGTCAATTTTGTTTGGGAGCCACATCGCACGACTACGCAATTGTCACTTAATGCGACGCAGTGCCGGAAGCTAAAATTTTGTCTGGGCAGGAAGGGGGTGTAGGTGCACAGTAGGCAAGTGGTTAACTGGATGTAAAGAATTTGTAAGAAGCAATAAAAAAATTATTGTACAGTGTAATTGATATTCAACATGTTTCACAAAGGCCATTTCCTGAAGCTGTACTTTGCTTTAAAAGTAGCAGTTTTCTGTATAATATTCATACCACATTTTATTAATAATTTTCTTATTCCGCTTCTACTTTTGACCAGCTCAATGTTTTTTTTTAATCACTATCCAATGTTGTGGTGGATGAACAAAAGGTCAAAGTTTGACATTAACATTTAGACGACCCAGAAAAGGGAATGATAAAGCAGATGATAACTCTAGAATCTGTTCAATAAATGCTTTTAGAAAAATAAAACATGCTGGTTAGGTTAGGTCTCCTGACTCCTGAGCAATAATTTTTGGTTATACCAAATCCCTAAATATTTTTTAACATGCCAAATGTAGAAGGAAGTGCTATATAAAAACTCAAAGCAAAAAAATGTAATTATATGTAAAGAAATTGCAAATCACTATAAGCAATGACAGTTTAAAAGGTTGCTTAAAGAGGAAGTAAACCCTCTCTTCCAAAAAATAAATAAAAAAGACAACCTGCAAGAAAAAGGCATAATGAGCTAGTATGCATAGCATACTAGCTCATTATGAATTACTTACCTGAGATCAAAGCTCCCGCAGCAGCCTTCGTTCGTCTCCTCCGACGCCGCCATTATACCCGGAGTGACTTCTGGCCGAATCGTCATAGCTGTACAGCGCGTGAGACCCCTAGGCTGCGAGGTGATCGGATTTGCTTCAGAACCGATCAGTCTTCAGGCTCAGGCCAATGATTTTTGGCCTGGACCTGGTGATCGGTCCTGGAAAATGGAATGCTTCCCCTGCTCGTGTAAGAGTAAACACAGGTACGGGAAGTGATGTCATCTCTCCCTGTGGAGCTCTTTTCCATTCCAGAGAGAGGAGAGAAGACATCTCAGAGTAAGTGCACCAACGCTACACTAACACCAGTACACATAGGTACACTTGTCACCCTCCATCACCCCCTGATCAGCCCCCCCCCCCCCCAGTTAACCGCTGCACCCCCTGTCACTGTGTCATTCAGTGCAATGTTTATATTTTTGATCACTGCACTGGTGTCATTAGTGACAAAAATCAGTGTTTGTGCAATTAGAGGTAGGTTCAGATAGGTCTAGGGACCCCCCCTAATAAAGGTTTAACACCTTGATCACCCCATCTCACCAGTGATTACCATATTAGTGTCAGGGTTGACACTGGTTAGATAGTTATTTAGTCAGGGTACTCACTGTTCATTACCTAATTAAGGTTTAACCCCCCTGATCACCGCCGGGGGATCGGGGGGGTGTCAGTAGTGCTAACACCCACGCACGCACCATACACCTCCCTTAGTAGTATAGTATCTGAACAGATCAATATCTGATCTTATCAGATCTATACTAGCGTCCCCAGCAGTTTAGGGTTCCCAAAAACACAGTGTTAGCGGGACCAGCCCAGATACCTGCTAGCACTCTGCCCAGCCCAGTCCACCCAAGTGCAGTATCGATCAATTACTGTCACTTACAAAACACTAAACACATAACTGCAGCATTTGCAGAGTCAGGCCTGATCCCTGAGATCGCTAACAGGTTTTTTGGTAGCTTTTTTTACAGTTGCTGATAGCCTAGGAAAATTTTTTACCTGTGAATCTTACTAGTTGTACCAGTAAATTTAGAGCCCAAAATGGAAAATCGAAGGTACACTAGTGAAGAGGCCTACACATTTCTGAGCATGACAGATAGTGAAGAGGAAGTAACCCATCTGTCAGATAAGGCTCAGAATACAAACCAGTAGACAGCAGCGGCACCCTAATTGCGCTGAACAGAGTAGTGGTCCTTGCCAAGGTCAGGCGTATCCGACCCCATTCTTCTGCTGTCGTTGAGGTGCAAAAACTGCAGGGCCATTCATGGTCATACATCCAGAACTTCAGTATCACTTGGTGACGTGGCGAGTCCCATAAGTGCAGTTCAAGCTGGCAAGGTGGCTAGCATGAGTAGTGCCCCACTGCCACAAGAAAAAGACAAACACAGGCCCATTGAGCCCATAGTGCCCTTCCTGCTGCATTTGCAAATCCGAATTGGGAGCCCACCACTTCTGCAGCACCCGTACTTCCCCCATTCACTGGCCAACCCAGAATACAGGCAGAAACAGTTGATTTTATATCACTTGATTTTTATTCACTGTTTTTCATGGAAGATCTCTATAGATCTATTGTGGACCAAAGCAAATTATATGCTGGTCAATACATCGCCGCTAATCCCCAGTTTTTAACCTTGCCAGAGATTGGAGACTCATCACGGTCTCCAAATTTAAGACCTTCCTGGGTCTATCCCTCCTCATGGGCATAATTAAAAAGAACGGTCATATTGGTCCAATGACCCAATTAATCATAAACTCATGTTCTCTGCCTCCATGACCAGGACACGATATGAGCATATCTTGCAGTTCATGTACTTCAAATATAATGAACTTTGTCGTCCTCGAGGTGACCATGGATTTGATCGGCTCTGCAAAAATTCAGCCCCTCGTTAACCACTTGAACCAACATTTTGCAGCCTTGTTTACTCCTGATCAAGTTGTCTGCGTTGAGTCCCTGATTAAGTTTTCTAGCTGCTTGTCTATCAAACAGTACCTTCCCAGCAAGCGTGCCAGATATGGGGTCAAGATGTATAATCTCTGTGACAGGGCAACAGGCTATACATATATTTTTATGGTTTACGAGGGAAGAGATAGTCACGTAGAGCCAGAGAACTGCCCAGACTACATAGGGAGCACTGGTAAGATTGTGTGGGATTTGGTCTCACCCATATTCTTATAAGGGTACCACTTGAACGTGGACAATTAATACACAAGCGTGCCACTTTTTAGTCACCTGTTTGATTGTGGATTGACGCATGTGGAACCATGCAATCTAATCGCTGGGGCTTTCCCCAACGGCTTGTAGAATCCCGACTTAGAGAGAGCCTGCTTAAAGTGTAACAATTTGTTAGCAGTAAGCTGGAGGGATTCATGGAATGTTTTTATTCTGTCCTCCGTTCACACAGATACGACAGTCCAAATTCCTACGTCGACTGCTGTTTTCTGGAGAAACCCCTCTGTGTTCACAAATACAACCTTAAAATTGAAGGGGTGGACCTCAACAACCAGTAGTTGGTGCCGTACCTAATTGCCCATAAGGCCAGACACTAGTACAAAATAGTGTCTGTATATTTATTTCAATTGGCTTTGCTGAATGCTTATGTGTTATACAAAGCTTTAGGATGAACTGGATCCTTCCTAAAATTCCAGGAAGAGA
>CM056049.1:542885521-542929580 GCA_029574335.1 Rana kukunoris
GATCCATCCATGTCCCTGGTCAGACCACCATATAGTTTCCTTCAACACCTCACATATAGGCCTAACAACCACAACTCATAAGTGGCGAATAAATGACTCCCTGTTGACTGACCCAACAACTTATCAAGAAATCCTATCTCACCTCGAGCAATACTTTGCACTTAACATAGCACCAGACATGCCACCTACGTCTCTATGGATGGCACATAAGGCGGTCATGAGAGGCCATTTGATAAGCATCGCCTCAAATAAAAACAAATCTAAACTCGCAGATATAAGATCTCTCACAAAGGATCTAGATCTTTTGTATCACAGGAATAACCAAAACCCCTCCAGCGACCTTCTTAACCTCCCTGGCGGTCTTCCCGTGTGTGGCACGGGGTGAGATTTTAAAGCTAAGATCGGTAACCCCATGCCACACACGCGCTTACCTCGCTGGATGCAGAAAAAAGTTTACTTACCTTTTCTCTGCGATCCAGCGATGAATCCCCGCAGTACACGGCGGGCGGATGTCCGCCTGATGCTGTGTGTTCCGCCGATTCCCTTCCCTGCGAGCGTCGCGACGTAGGGGGGGGAACGGCGCCAAATTTAAAAATGTAAACAAACACTATACATACAGTACACTGTAATCTTATAGATTACAGTACTGTATGTAAAAAATACACACCCCCCATGTCCCTAGTGGTCTGCCCTGTACACTACATGTCATTTTATATAATAAAAACTGTTCTTTCTCCCTGCAAACTGTAGATTGCCCATAGCAACCAAAAGTGTCCCTTTATGGCAAAAATTGTTTTAGAGCAGCTAAAAAACAGCGATAATAAATCAGAATCACTTGCAGAATTTAGCGATAGCGATTTATGGGGAAATTCGTCATAAAAAAAAAAAATAATGACAGCAAAAATTCTGCAACTGAGCAAATTTCAGTGATTTTGATTTGATTACATTATTGAATAATTTTTACTATAATTATATTATTATTTGTTATAATTTTTTATAAGTATTTATTATATTATAATTTTTAATAAGAAAAAAAAAAAAAATCATACCCAGGATGCCTATTAGACTCTTGTTTGGATAGATTTCAGTGAGTTATTCCTAAGAATTACAAGCCTACAGTATAAAACGCCAAATTCTCTTGCAAATAATGGTACTGCTTTTAGCACCTAAAATCTGAAAGAATCATACCGCCAGGGAGGTTAAACAAATTCAAGATAAACGCATAGCATTAGACTCACTACTTACATCAGACACAGAAAAGGCCCTTAGATGGTCTAAAGCTAGATTTTTACTTAATAGCAATTCATACTCCACCATGTTTGCTAGAAAACTAACTCAAACGACAAAACCTTCCCACACTTATAAACTTAGGAATTCATCAGGTAACTTAGTGTCCCATCCCAAAGAAGTTATGAACATATTCCTAGACTTCTACAAAAAGCTACTTTCTACTCCCCAATCCTCACCTAAACAAACCTCCTTGAACTGGCTTAATGATATTACACTACCCACCCTGTCTGATGAACAAATTGAGGTGCTCAACGCCCCCTGCTCAGACTTAGAAATTAACAGAATAATAAACTCATTAAAGACCTCTACAGCTCCGGGCCCCGACGGATACTCCACGTCCTATTATAAAAAATTTGCCTCTACATTGACCCCACATCTTACAAAATTATATAACCACATTCTACAAGGAAACCAATTCCCATCAGAAATGCTCCTAGCAAACATGTCCCTTCTTCCCAAACCAAATAAAGATCATTCCACCCCACAAAATTATCCCCCGATTTCGGTCATAGATAATGACCTGAAAATATTTGGCAGATTGCTAGCAGATAGATTAGCTGCAGTTATTTCCCCCTTAATAAATCCAGATCAAACAGGATTCATCCCGAACAGACAAATAACGGATAACATAAGACTGACTACAAACATTATTTAAGACTCCAACTTACACTATAAACCCACGCTCTTACTCAGTCTCGACATCCACAAAGCCTTCGACAGCGTCAGCTGGTCATACTTAGACACATTACTCCCTAGATACGGCATAAATAGCGAATTCTTACATGGATTTAAAGCCCTTTATCATGACCCCCAAACACGTATTAAACTTCCCGGCAATAATTCAGACTTTTTCCCTCTGTGCAGGGGCACCAGGCAGGGTTGCCCACTCTCCCCACTCCTTTTTGCCTTGGCAATTGAACCCCTTGCCTGCGCGATCAGAAACAATATAGATATCAAGGGCTACACTAAAGGGTCCAAGGAATACAAACTAAGCCTCTACGCAGATGACGTCCTTCTCTTTTTAACAAATCCCCTTATCTCTTTACCAAATCTGACACTAGACACCTTTCATGATCTGTCTGGCTTAAGTGTAAACCTATCCAAATGCTCAGCCTTACCCATCAACATTCCACCAACCTTAATTACGACACTTCAAAACTATTTTCCATTCACTTGGTGTACGGATTCATTTAGATACTTGGGAATACGTATCACCCCCTCATACAAAGCACTATTCCATGCAAATTACCCACCATTATTTAATAACATCAAAAATACAATCAAACTATGGTCTTCATACCAAATATATTTTTTGGGAAGAATAGTGGCAATGAAAATGGTCTTACTTCCCAAACTTTTGTTCCTCTTTAGAGCCCTCATTCTTACATTGCCTAAAAACAAGTTAGATTCACTCCAAAGGGAAATCAATAAATTCATTTGGCAAAACAAAAAAACAAGACTTAGCTACTCCCTAATGTTTAGGCCCCAACTGAAAGGAGGGCTAAGTATCCCAAATGTATGGCTGTATTATCTGTCAGCCAGACTTACTCAACTTGCACAGTGGTATGCCCCAGCCTCTCAAATACCATGGCTCCAGTTCGAAGAGCAATCAGTCCTCCCTTACCACCTACAAGGACTACTCTGGTCCAAATCCATTTTGCCACAGAAAATAAGACCGTTAAATACAATCGTAACACATTCCCTACAACTGTGGAACAGACAAGTTACCAAATTGAACAAGTCTTCAGACACCCCTCCCTTGGCATCCTTCCTAGGAGACCCTCATTACACTTTCTTAGATAATCGCCAAAACTCATTGTCAATATGGAAACTACACAATCTAACAAATCTAAAATCACTCACCCATAACAATACATTTTACTCTTTCACAGAACTACAAACGAAATATGACCTTGCACACACAGAATATGAAAATTATGAAAAGATAAAGCTCTTTTACCAAAAATACCACTCACTCACTCTAAATACCCCTTTCTCACTATTCGAACAGATTTGTATTTCCTCCCCTCGTGACAAAGGTTTAATATCCAAATTCTATAAAAATCTAAACGAGTTCAACATGCCTGAAAAAACACACCCCATGCTACAATGGGAATCAGACTTAAACGTTTCATTCTCCCCCGAACAATGGGATACCATATTCGAAAATCTACACAGATGTACCAAAACTAGCACCAACAGAGAATCTGCCACTAAACTACTTTACAGATGGTATCTCACCCCCGCCAAACTTAATTTATTTTACCCATCAACTTCTCCGCTCTGTTTCAGGGGTTGTCCTACACACGGGACACTATTACATATATTTTGGGAATGCTCCCACCTTAAACCCATCTGGCACAACGCAAGTCTTATAATTGATCGAATCTCAGGCAGAAAGATCCCATTAACACCTCAAATGTGCCTTCTATTTACCCCCATACAAGCCATACCAATAGCAAGTTCCAGACTAATCCACACTCTTCTTAGCTCTATCCACTGGGCCATAGCTTTTAATTGGCGTTCAACCGTAGTACCATGGCCTCATATTCTTAACCGTATGGTAAATATCAAATTATCAGAAAGAATACATCACACGCTATATGACACTATGCATATATTCCAAAATAAATGGTCTTTATGGGAAACCTCGCTACTGACATAATATCCATTACAGGTATTTAGCACATCCACCATTTTTTTTTCTTTTTCCACGGAGATCGTATAGATCTATATATCTAATGTATGCATTTTCTCATGTGATATATCTTCACTTGTATACAATGTATAATGTAAATGACTCTCTCACTTGTTCATTTTTTACCACTGTTAAATGCTTATACTATGACCTTATTCATTAATAAAAATCGTTTGTAAACAAAAAAAAATCGCAATAAGCGTATATTGATTGGTTTGCACAAAAGTTATAGTGGCTACAAAATAAGGGATAGATTTATAGCATTTATTATTATTATTTTTTTTACTAGTAAAGGCAGTGATCAGTGATTTTTATCATGACTGCGATATTGCAGTGGACACATCGGACACTTTTGACACTATTTTGGGACCATTCACATTTAAACAGCGAACAGTGCTATAAATATACACTGATTACTGTGTAAATGTGACTGTCAGGGAAAGGGTTAACCACTAGGGGGCGATCAAGGTGTTAAATGTGTACCCTAGTGAATGATTCTAACTGTAGGGGGAGGGGACTCACTGGGGGGAGATGACCGGACACAGCATCGGTCTCCTCTCTCTGACAGGACGTGGATCTTTATGTTTACACACAGAGATCCATGGTTCTGCTCAGTTACTGGGCAATCGTGGGTGCCCGGCGGACATCGCAGCCCCCGGGCACAAACATAGGGTTCCCCTAGTGGCTCGGCAAGGCGAGGACATCATATGACATCCTCCCAAAACTGAAGCATTATGGTGCCGCCATCAATTGATGATGGGCAGTAGTAAAGTGGTTAAAAAAAGGGCCCCTGTCCCCCCGTGCTCACGCACAAAGACGAACGCAAGCGTCGGTCTGGCGTCATATGTAAACAGCAATTGCACCATGCATGTGAGGTATCACCACCAAAATCAGATCGAGGCCAGTAATTTTAGCAGTAGAACTCCTCTGTAAATCATGTTTTATGCACAAAGTTGTCACTAAATGATATTTTGCTCAAACATGCCTTGGGCATATATGGAATTACGCCCCAAAATACATTATGCTGCTTCTCCTGAGTACAGGAATACCACATGTGTGAGCCTTTTTGGGAAAATATAAAATATTCCATGGACTCAACATGCCTCTAAGCAAATAGTGTCTACTTTAAAAAATTGGGTCATTTGGGGGGTTTTGTGCTATGGATTGGGATCCATACTGAGTGGTCTTAGGGAGACCGGATGTCCCTGTGCTTAATAAGACTGGTGCAAAACAGTCTTTCTTTGCGGTAAGCAGGCAATCTTACCTCACGAATGTTTGGTGTTTTCTCCCCTTCTCTGGTGGTTATTGGACTTCATCTGACCAATTTCTCTTCACATTTATTTTCATCACCAAGAGTAACACCGGACTTTACCACTAGATCACTTATTGTTAGAAGAATTTCTCTTCTCAACTCACACCATATATCCTCAGTGTTATATTATATTTGATTACTGCTTTTGGTAACCCTTATCAATTTTTTTCACTATCACTATCTTCACTGGGCTTTACTACTAGATCCTTGAACATTTATGCTGATCAATTTCTCAGCAAGGTGTATATTAATGTTGTTTCACAAGTTTTTTTACCTCATTTATTGATGAATGGTGTATCATATTAATTTTCCCAGTACTTTAGCGCTGCACCCTCTTATTTCTTATGCTTTATTGATTGTTGTACACGATTTTGTGCCAGCTGCTCACGCGTCCACTTTATCATTGGTATTCATTTTGATTAGCGCAGCGTCACCCCTTAGTGGGTTTTTTCTCTTGTTTTGTGCTATCTTGGCATTTTATGGCTTTTGAAACTATGATAGGAAGTGAGGAGTGAAATCAAAAACTTACATCCTTCGAAATCCTGCAAGTGGTGCTTGGTTTTTAGGGTCCCTTAGGTGGCTAGGCTCCCAAAAAGTCCTACACATGTGGTACCCTCATACTTGAATCTCCGTAATTTCCGTAACCTCCCCGAGGTTTACACGTACTTGCAGGCGTACAGGCTTGTTTTCAGACAAATCACTTTCTTTTTTTTTTTTTTAAGTGTATTTTGTTCGTGTACTCGAGAAAGGAGCCGGACTGCAGGAGTTGGGAGTAGGCATACCTCCCCCAGAGGCAATCTGCCATCTTTCTCCATGCCCCCGGGTGGCAATGGCGGGTGTGAGGGGGTCCTCCCACACAGCCCGCCCTACAGTACCTGCTCCGCTTTGAAGCCCAAAGAGGGACTCCCTTATGAGGGAGTGAGAGGATCTAGCCCGCTCAGCCAGCCCCGTTAGTCCTCCGCCTCTCTTTTTTAGAGACCGCATGGCCAAAGTGCGTGCATGTTAACCCAATTTCAAGTGCGTGTAAGTGTGGTGGTTTTGTGGGAGGGGGGTGGGCATACTAAGCGCAGGCTTACCTCGCATAGCACACCCACCGGGAGCCGGGCTGAGACCACCAAACCCAATTCACATGCAGCCGAGACCGGGATCCGAACCCTTAGCTGCAGAGGTGAACCGCTTGTCAGCACAGTGCCAATCGCGTGGAGCCACCGCAGCTCCCTCAGACAAATCACTTTCACTTTCAATTCGGCCCGTGAAAGTTAAACAAACACATGTCACTACACTTCCCCACATCACCCCACAACCCCCCCCTAATAAACTCACTCACACACACCGTCTATTTACATTTCTAAATGCCATGCGCCAGCTCTATAGAGGCGCACAATGTGCCCTCTCCTGGGCGCACTAGGCATTATAGTAAATAAAGAAATATGCTGCTCTGCCAGCGCATTTCTTTAGTAAATGTCAAAACAGCTTTTATTCCTAACTTGGTTTGGTAAATCAGCCCCAAAGTGAATTTATATCCTTTGTGCCTATTGATGAATATGTTGAAATACATTTTTTTTGTGCCCGGAGTTCATCTTTAAGGGAATGTACAATAACAAGGTCCATAAAGACATGGATGAGCGAGTTTGGGGTGGAGGAACTTGACTGGTAAAGAGTGCAAGCCAGGCCTTCTTATCCAACATCAGGGCCTGACCTCACAAATGCGCATCTGGAAACACGGTTAAACATTCCAATAGACACACTCCAAAATCTTGTGGACGGCCTTCCCAGAAGAGTTGAAGCTGCAAAGGGTGGGCGAACTCAATATTGAATCCTACATATGAGAATCGGAAGTAACATTTTCTCTGCCGAATGATTTGCCGATTTTGGAATGGTTAGTATGGCGCTTTCGAGAGCCGATTTAGATTTTTCATTAGACAAAAGCTGGATGTGCATACTATAACATTTTTGTCGGATGTGAACACAACATCCGATTTTTGTTTAATCAGTACAGTTTTCATCAAAAAACATTGTAACAGCGAGATTATGCATGCTCAAAAAAAAAAAAAAACACATACAAAACTATTGAACACATTACAACACTTGAAGTTGAATTCTGACGTACAAGAATTTTCGTATGGGGAGTACCTCTTCACTTTTGACATGAGATTAGCATGCAACAAAAAACAGAAGTCTGTTCATCCAAAAATCTGATTGTGTGTACAAGGCTTAAGACGGGGATACCATTAAAGTATATAGAGTGGGGAGAACAAATATTTGATACACTGACGATTTTGCAAGTTTTCCTACTTACAAAGCATGTAGAGGACTGACATTTTTATCATAGGTACACTTCAACTGTAAGAAACAGAATCTAAAACAAAAATCCAGAAAATTACATTCTATGATTTTTAAATAATTCATTTGTATTTTATTGCATGTCATAAGTATTTGATCACCTACCAACCAGTAAGAATTCTGGCTCTCACAGACCTGTTATTTTTTTCTTTAAGAAGCCCTCTTGTTATCCACTCATTACCTGTATTAACTGCACCTGTTTGAACTTGTTACCTGTATAAAAGACACCTGTCCACACACTCAATCAAACAGACTCCAACCTCTCCACAATGGCCAAGACCAGAGAGCTGTTTAAGAACATCAGGGATATAATTGTAGACCTGCACAAGGCTGGGATGGGCTACAGGACCATAGGCAAGCAGCTTGGTGAGAAGGCAACAACTCTTGGTGCAATTATTAGAAAATGGAAGAAGTTCAAGATGACGGTCAATCTCCCTCGGTCTGGGGCTCCAACCGAATGATCCAGATGAGGAATGGGAGAAGGTCATGTGGTCTGATGAGATAAAAATAGAGCTTTTTGGTCTAAACTTTACATGCCGTGTTTAGAGGAAGAAGAAGGATGAGTACAACCCCAAGAACACCATCCCAACTGTGAAGCATGGAGGTGGAAATATCATGCTTTGGGGATGCTTTTCTGCAAAGGGGACGGGACAACTGCACCATATTGAGGGGAGGATAGATGGGGCCATGTATCGCAAGATCTTGGCCAACAACCTCCTTCCCTCAGTAAGAGCTTTGAAGATGGGTCGTGGCTGGGTCTTCCAGCATGACAACGACCCGAAACACACAGCCAGGGCTACTAAGGAGTGGCTCTGTAACAAGAATCTCAAGGTCCTGAAGTGGCCTAGCCTCCAGACCTGAATCCAATAGAAAATCTTTGGAGAGAGCTGAAAGTCTGTATTGCCCAGCGACACCCCCAAAACTTGAAGGATCTAGAGAAACTCAGTATGGAGGAGTGGGTCAAAATCCCTGCTAAGTGTGTGCAAGCCTGCTCAAGAACTACAGGAAACATATGATCTCTGTAATTGCAAACATAGGTTTTTGTACCAAATATTAAGTTCTGCTTTTCTGATGTATCAAATACTTATATCATACCATTTTTTGGATTTTTGTTTTAGATTCCGTCTTTCACAGTTGAAGAGTACCTATGATACAGACATCTACATGCCTTGTAAGTAGGAAAACCTGCAAAATTGGCAGTGTATCAAATACTTGTTCTCCCCAATATATATATATATATATATATATATATATATATATATATATATATATATATATATATATATATATATATATATATATATATATATATATAGACAAATAGAACAATTAGAAAACAAAATATGGTCTTTTAAATGTTATTCATATTCATTATCAGATAATTAACATACATGTTTTTTTTGTTTTGTTTTTTACATTAAGTTTTAGAAATACATAGATCACAGCATGATACATTGGTTTTGCACATAGCATATGTTGTTATACAACAGACTATAAATACAATATATATACTACATAATATATAGATAAATATATGTAGAAACATGTGTTGGGTGATTCTTTGTGATGTCACTGAGTACACAGAAGCATATGGGTGAATGCTGAGGGACAGGACATGCTGCATACAGTATGCCTATCAGCTATGATTTGATATGCTTTGCACAGCTTCTATTATGGGAGTGTGCCAATTTTTATCATTTTAACCACTTTAGCCCCGGACCATATTGCTGTCCAAAGACCAGAGCACTTTTTGTGATTCGGCACTGCGTCGCTTTAACTGACAATTGCGCGGTCGTGCAACGTGGCTCCCAAACAAAATTTTTTACATTTTGCTATAATAAATATCCCCAAAAAAGATATAAAAAAACATTTTTTTTCCTCAGTTTAGGCCGATACATATTCTTCTACATATTTTTCGTAAAAGAAAATAGCAATTAGCGTTTATTGATTGGTTTTCACAAAATTTATAGCGTTTACAAAAAAGGGGGTAGTTTTATGGCATTTTTATTAATATTTTTTTTTTTTACTAGTAATGGCGGCGATCAGCTTTTTTTTCGGTACTGCGATATTATGGCGGACACATCGGACACTTTTGACACATTTTTGGTACCATTGGCATTTTTATAGCGATCAATGCTATAAAAATGCATTGGATTACTATAAAAATGCCATTGGCAGTGAAGGGGTTAACACTAGGGAGCGGGGAAGGGGTTAAGTGTGTTCCTATTTGTGTTCTAACTGTATGGGGGGGGTGGACTCACTAGGGGGAATCACTGATCTTCCGTTCATACATTGTATGAACGGAAGATCAGCGTTTCCCCCGCTGACAGGAATGAGCGCTGTGTGTTTACACTCACAACTCTCGTTCCCCGCTCTGTAACGAATGAGCGCGCGTGCCCGGCGACGATCGCGCCCGCCGGGCACGCGCGCGTGACTCGGGGGCGAGCGGGGGGAGCGCACGCGGGCCGCCGGCGGCGCGCACGCGCCCCCTAGCGGCCGCGAAATTCCCGACGTAGAGCTACGGGCTCTCGCCCAGGAGAGCCGACCTGCCGCCGTAGAACCACGGCGGCTGGTCGGCTAGTGGTTAATAAAGACCTCTGATGGTATTTTCACTACATTTTAATTAGCGCTTCCTTATTTGAATACGGCATATATATTTTTATTCATTTGTTATGTTTTTTATTGCATTGGAGTAATATATATACACATACTAGTCTCAAAATACCAACCTAATCGTTCTCTTCGTTCTTCTCAAGACCCCCTGCTCTATAGCTCCCTCGTCACCTCCTCACATGCTCACCTCCAGGACTTTTCCAGAGCCTCTTTAATCTTATAGAACATCTTACCCCAATCTCTCCAATTATCTCCTACATTATTAGCTTTTAGACGATCCCTGAAAACACTCCTCTTCAGAGAAGCCTATCCTACCTACACCTAACAACTGTATTTTCATTTTCTCCATCTGATCATCCCCCACAGCTATTACCCTTTGTTTAACTTGACCCTCCCTTCTAGATTGTAAGCTCTAACAAGCAGGGCCCTCTGATCACTCCTGTGTTGAATTGTATTGTAACTGTACTGTCTGCCCCCATGTTCCGCAAATTCTAAATTATATAAATCCTGTATAATAATAATGATAATATAGAATAACATATATGGTTAGAACAAGGGGTTCATATAGATAGCCAATATGATGGTATTTGGCTTTTAGGACCAGCACATTTTGCTATAAACTTGCTTCCTTAGGATCTATGCCTGTACCATCCTAGTACAGTCTGCGTCGCTTTCTTATCAGTGCTGAAATTCTTACATCTGAGGAACTCTTTTAGGGGTTCAAACAGGTGAAAATCAGAAATTACTCAGAGCAAGGTGTGGGCTGAAAGGGGAAGTATTAGGCTCCATGTACACTGAAGCTGACAAAAGCTTTAAAAAACGGCAGTAGCTTTGCAATAACTTTAATCAGCGTTTTTCAGTGTAGCTTTTTTTTTTTTTACTTTTTTTTTTTTTTTATGGTTAAATAAAGCGTTTTTGAGCATTTAGCATTTTTTTGCAAACGGCAATTTGAACCCAAATTTTGGGCATTCAGAAAAAAGCCAATAAACTCCAAAGCTCATTAAAACTAAAAAAAGCCCAGGTGTGCATGGGCACATAGGCTAACATAAAGTTCAGTTTATGGGCTTTAAAAAATAAATAAAAAGCCAAAACGCCAATAAACTGCAGTTTATCAGCTTAAGTGTGCATGGAGCCTAAGGTTGTGTGTTGTCCTAGAGGAACAGGACATCCCTAGTGATCAAACAAGGACATTTTTACCACAGACGGGTATGCACATCACTCAGAACATGACAGTAATAATAACTGTTGAAACCATTCACTGTTCCCACAGAAAGATTCATTGTAGATATTCATGGTTTTACGCCTTCATTCACAAGAAACTTCCTCACCACACGCTGTTCCATACATGCAGTAGCACTGTTGTGTATCATCTCTGGACTGGTCCACGGTATGTGTGCCATCAAGCAGTAATAGGACACACTTGACACTTACTACTGCATGTAGTATTGACACACTAGTGTCCTTTTTGATACCTGTAAAAAAAAAAGGCCCCTCATATATATACTGTACAATGAATTGGATATTCTCTCTCTATCTAGCTATGTGAGTCTTATCCTATAGAACCTTGTGTACTTAGAAAATACCCCCAAAGAAAATCAGAGGATACAAGGAAAACCACTGCACAGCCACTGGATTAGATGTTCCATCAGTGTACCCATTATATATACACAGAGTCCTCTCATTTGCCTCCGTGACATAATGCTATTACCACAAATGTGACATATATGTTTTCCTTCCAAGTATGGCACCTAATAAATTGGCAGAAAAACAAAACAACTAGAAATGGGCCAAACACCCCCCCCCCTTTTCGGTTTGCAGCAAAACTCCAGAACAGGGGACAATGTTCTAACCCAAGGGGTGAACGCCATTAAAGTCTATGGGAGCCGCACAGGAAAAATCACAAGTACCCATTTTGAAGGCTTATATGCAAGTTATTGACCATAAAAGGGGTATAGACATCTGGCTACTGCTGGGGGACATGTATTAATGCAATTTTTTTTAATTATTGTTTTTTCAGGAGCAGTGAAGGAGGGGCGGTTTGGCTCTCGTTTTGGGCAGGCGTCATATGACGTTGTCCCATTTAAACAGGGCATGCACGCGATCCTTAATCTGAAAGCCCGAAAATTGCCCAAACATTGTGATAAGTCTCATAGTTTCTACTAGTGATCCTAAAGTATCCCCCAAAAAAATAAGAGCATCGTCTGCATATAGGGAAAGTTTATCTTCCCTTCCTAAACGTCAAAAGCCCAATATCCCTTCAGATTGCCTGATGGCAATTGCCAGGGGCTCTATTGACAGAGCAAACAATAGTGGAGACAGTGGGAAACCCTGTCTAGTCCCTCTGAACAATGAGAATAATGCATTGCTGAACATTGGTATGGAAAATATAGCTCACTGCTTCCATACCATAACTACACACATTCTACTGGCCTCTAGATTGTCTATTGTAAGCCACTGGAAAGCCACTATCATACCAACTAAACATGAAGTAGTTACCCTAGTACATACACATGGTTCCCACAAACACATGTTTGCTGCAAGTGAAGGTAAATTGTCTTCAGTTTCCAAGAAAGAGGCACACTGGCTAGAATATGGCATACACATTTTTAAAGATGATATCTTTACAGATTAAAACAACAGGCTTATAGTAACCTTTGTTGATGTTACGTTTTACTGTTTGAATATTAAAAAGAGAGCAAGGGCGTGTCACCCCCCCCCCCCATGAAACAGTATGACCCCAAATGGGGTGTCCAGTGTTAACAGACAACACCCATCACCTATTTAGTATTGTATAGCAAAGATTCCACTGTTACTATGTTATATCATTTGTACTCACTTTTATGACTCCCCCAACTAGGTCACAATGTATAACCAGTTTACAAGTGTACCAAGCATTCTCCTTATTTTCTAAATGTGTTAATAATAATCTGTCACATGTCCGCATATAGTGGAATAACCTGTATATGTTCCAAAAATTCAATAAAAATATATTGACGATAAAGTTCATGTGCATGTAAAGAATGATGTTGAATTTATTACATTTGCATTTACTTTGCAAACATCAAATGCTCACATAAGTGAACACAATGTCATTCATTTTTTTAGCAATCAAAAACCTGTGAACAAGTTGCTGTTGTGCTATGTTATGCCTCTACAAAGTATTTTATTTCTTTACTATTCAACAAACAAGAACCATTAATAATTATTTTAATATCTAGCACACATATGTGCAGATATAGGCCCAGATTCACAAAGCGCTTACGCCGACGTATAGCACATTACGCCGACGTAAGTGCAAATGTGCGCCAGCGTATGTGTGCACCAGACCCACAAACCAACATACGCCTAAAAACTGGCCACCCTACGCCGACATAGCTTGAACACGCCGGCATAGCGTGGGCACACATATGGGCTGGACGCATTTTGCTGCCCCCATTAATTAGGTATTTAAACATGCAAATGAGGGAAATAAGGAGATTCACGAACGTGAGAGCTACGTGAGGTGCACGTAAGTTGTAAGTCCGGCATAAAGTTATTCCCCATAGATGAGGTGCAACCCAGCAACAGACATGCAAAGGTCTGCACCAGGGAACACAAGCCGGCGTATTGTGCATTGGACGTGTCTAGCTGGGCGTACATTAAGTTCACGGTGTACATGGTGAGCCGGCATAGCTTAGGCAGTTGTGCCGGCGTAGTTGTGAGCAGGCGCATAAGGGTGCTGTGGATGCGTCCACATCACGGCAACATCACGGCGCATGCGCAGTTCGTGATACGCCGGGCGTAAAACACTGCACCATGCTCGGACCATCATTTGCATGGGGTCACGCCCACTTCCACCTACGCCGGCCTGCGCCTTCGAAACCCACACCACGCTGGTGCAGCGTTGGGAGCACTGGCTTGCTGAATGCAATGCTTGCCTCTCCGCGCTACATTGGCGTGATGTACGGGTGTTTGCACTACGGCAGCGTAATGTGCGCCCATTTCTTTGTGAATCTGGGCCATAGTGCCTATGTTTTTTCCGCCTAGCAGATTTTGATAAAAAATAAAATAACATAATAATTATTCAAATGTCAGCATTAGTATATAATTCTATCATTTCTTTCTTTCTTTCTTTTTTTTTTATCGGTGGTCTAATAACTTTAAATACTTATTTAAAATCGAAGACAATTACATTGCTTTGCATCAATTCATCTCCATTGTGTTCATTCTTTTTCTATGCATGGCTTTGATTTTATCTAATTTTTTGTTTTCAACCTTGTAATACTGTTGCTATTTAGACTGCATGATGTACATTTGCTATATTTTCTCGCCTTTTCAATAATGCAATTCTAATCACAGAGAGGACTAAGCGCCTTACTATCTGCTTGTAGTTATACTTGGCACATAGCAATGATGTGGAAAGTTATTGAGTATAAATTGTGCTCATATATTGTATAGCTGACATTTCTTCTAAGCATATCTGTCAGTTTATTTGTAGCACCCTGTTTCCTTGTGCAAAAAAAAAAAAAGAGTTTTCGCTGTATACTTCATGATGAAATAGATTTCTGAATGAAATAAAATAGGCAGAAATGTGATTATATCACAATAATGTGTTGCACATTTAGCAGAAAATGCACCATAATTGTTTTTCTGGTATTTGTGTGCTGTGTGTGCTGTGCACTTTAATGAGATAAGATGTATAGACTAAAACATATTTCAAGAGAATGAATTTACTACAATGACACACAATGTAACATTCCTCTTTAGCCTCTGCACCTTTAGGTTGTAATTTAGTTATTTGGTATAGGAGATATATATATATATATATATATATATATATATATATATATATATATATATATATATATATACATACACACACACATACTTTTTTTTATCTTTGATATTTTCATCCATCATCACAAACAAAAAATGTAGAATGATGTATTTACAGTCATTTTACAGGTAAAACTTGCTTGAGCAGCTTTTGTGACTGGACTGCTCTAAGTAAAATTAGATAAATATGAAAACATGAAAACTCTGTAGCAATTTGGTAGGAGATTACAGCAGAGACTGATCTGTGTTTTGGAGAATTGTAAGCACAACCAAAAACTGCACATATACCAATCTTGTAGCATCTATGGGCCTGCATATTAATCCAGGATTTAAAACGTGACCCTAGATAATTCATTAACAAGAAAAAAAGAGAAAAAAAAAAGAGAAAGAAAAGAAAAGTAAATAAAAACATTTGTCATGAAACACTTTTCTATTATCATTTCTAAGAAATTCAAAGGTGACTTAAAATCCCAGGCACTATTTATAACTGAAAATTGTACCCGGGTCACTTAAGAGACACTTAATTGAATTGAAAAATGTATATGACCCATCATTATCAGATGGTGTAAAGTAGGTTCAAAGTAGTTGCTGCCCCAATATTTAGGTATACTAATGCCGCGTACACACTATCGGTTCGACTGATAAAAACGGTCTGATTGACCGTTTTCATCAGACGAACCGATCGTTGTGTGGGCCCCATCATTTTTTTTCCCCATTGGTGAAAAAACGTAGAACCCGTTTTAAAAATTATCTGATGGTTAAAAAAACCGATAGAAAAAAACGATAGTCTGTGGGGGAAATCCATCGGTTTAAAAATCAACGCATGTTCAGAATCAAGTCGACGCATGCTCGGATTCATTGAACTTTCATTTTTCTCAGCACGTCGTTGTGTTTTTACGTCACCGCGTTCTGATCATTTTTTTTACTGATGGTGTGTAGGCAAGACTGATGAAAGTCAGCTTCATCAGATATCTGATGAAAAAATCCATCAGATCGGATGAACCGGTCATGTGTACAGGGCATTAGAAATGACCCAGGAGTCAGTATATTTAAAGTACTACAGTTTGTTTACTTGTTTACATTTGTTTTGTTTGGTGTGTTTTGTTTTGTTTTATATTTAACTCTGAAAATGCAAGAATTATATCAAAAGCACACAAATCTTAATGATTTAGAATTAATACTATGAACATGTGCATGATTAATGGCATGTTGCAGAGATAATGCTTCAATCTAGCTAAAGCTAGAAAGAATTTGAGTCACCTTGACCTATCCTCTTTTTAACCTCAAACTTGTTTATAAGAAATTAAAGTGATTTATTGTCCAATTTCAGTTGGACATTGTAAAACACTGATTTCAATAAAGCTAAAGCCAAGGATATGGGTTTGCTGCCTATATACCTGAAGCTACATTACTCTGTTCTGATTATCAAGAATACAAAAAACAATTTCATTAAATGCTCTTTTAGCTAAATATTTTAAACCCATTGCAGTGCAATGAATGCAGTCAATTCAATAAAGATTTCACATCATTAGGTATTTTCTTATTATATTTTCTTGGTGTGTCAACAGAATGGAGGCCAAATTGTGCTCTTCTCAAGAGCTGTGCTCTTTACTTTCAAAATCTCTTTCCATTCGGATAAATGTAAGATGGAAGCACTATATCAATGAACTGCACTCCTAAATATAATTTTTTTTTACAGCAAATTGTTTATATATATATATATAAATCACAGGGCCCTGTACCAGGGGTCGACTGATATTGTTTTTTTAGGGTCGATACGATACAGATTTTTCAGCTGCATTTCAGGCTGATAGCTGAAATCAGGTGCCGATATTCTGTAGATTTAAACTTTTTATTTTTACATGGTCCTTTTTATTGTTTTATCACTGTTATTGTTGTCACAAGGAATACAAACATCCCGTGTGACAGTAATATGCAGCACATGTACTCTTTACGGAGGGATCTGAGGTCTATAAAACCCCAAACCCCTCCTCTGTACTTGAAAGTATTCAAAACCTCAAAATCAGAGTTTTTGAATACGTTCTATTTTGTTTAAACTGTCACCTTCAGGATGCCAGTAATCCAGAAGTGATGTCTGACATTGCTTCCTGGTTATTAGTAGTGATGAGCGGAATACGCCATATTCGATTTCGCGATATTTCGCTAATATTTTATGTGTGACTTTTAATATCGAATATTCGTGATATTTTATAAAAAAAAAAAAAATTGCGAAATTTCGCCAATGCGAAATTTCGCTATTTTTTTTTTGGATAAAATATCACGAATATTCGATATTTACAAATATTCGCTATATTTTATAAAAAAAAAAAATTGCGAAATTTCGCTAGTGCGAATGCGAAATTGATTGCGAATTTGATTGCGAAATTTAAAAAAATATGAATATTCGAAATAGCGAATATTCGCCGCAATATTCAAGTTATTCGCAAATACTCGAATATGCAATATTCGTAGCGAATATTCGCAATGCAAATATTCGTGAGCAACACTAGTTATTAGATCTGAGACCCGAACAAAGCCGATCTGCCAATTGCCTGTTAAAGTAGCGTAGTGACGAATAGCAAAAATGTCCTGGTCACGAAGGGGTAAAATCATCTGGAGCTTAAGTGGTTAAGAAGACTTTTGAAGACTGAACTGGAAATACATAGACCAGGATGTGACCTAAGTATGATATATAGGTTTTGGACATGTATATTTCTATTCCACAAACATTTTCCCATATTCCTCAGAATTACAATATACAACCTTTGAGCCACCAAACAAAACATTTAATTAGACTTTACAATGAAATATTCTGGTTCTGGGATGAAGGCATAAGAATCCTCAACAGGCCTGACAGAATAGAACCTGCTGCATCAGGAAGCTGTTGAATCATTAGCATTTATATCTGAAACGCCAATATTTTACAAAATGAGTCACTAATATTTATCACATAATATGAATATAAATATTCTGTAACTTTTAACATACATAATATTAGTGCAATTCTCTTGCATTGATAATCGTATGTGAAAATATGTGTTTCAGAAGTGGGGTGCACCAAGGGATAAACATTGCTGTGGGTCAAAGATACAAAGAAGAAGGGGCAAAATGGAATGGCCAAGGAGGGTGCTCTGTAGTTTTGTATTATGCGATCAGAAATTCCGACAAGAAAACCGTGGATTTTTTTTAGACAGAATTTTGGCTCAAACTTGTGTTGCATACACATGGTCACACAAAATTCCAACTGTCAAGAACGTGGTGACATACAACACTACAACTAGCTGAGAAAAATTAAGTTCAATGATTCCAAGCATGCGTCTAATTGATTCCGAGCATGCATGTTTTTTTGTGCGTCGGTATTGCATACAGACGATCGGAATTTCCGACAAGAACTTTTCTTGTCCGGAATTCCGATCATGAGTATGCGGCATTAGATTGGAATTTGTAAATATATATATATATATATATATATATATATATATATATATATATATATATATATGCAACAAAATGGTAAATAAAAACTTTAAAACTTATACAGCAAATAGTGATGTTCATGGTTGGTTGAGGGGCGGAGCTCCTCATCACCGGGTCTCATAGCAGCACAAATCAGCTTTCCAGGCGCACTACGAGCATCCCTGCCTAGCGGTGACAGTCCCTGGATATCGGGCGACATGACGAGGAAGAGGAAGGAGGACTGGAGGCTGCAGAAGCTGACCGAGTTCTACCCATACTCGCAGCGTGGAGGTAGGCAAGATGGCGCCGGTCAGTCCTCTATTCCGGCTCGCACCACTCACACTTAGCATAGTGGATCCCCCGGAGCTCACAGTCTTACCCAGACACCCCCCAGTCGGCCAGCCCTGCGAAGGCACGATTCAGGATGGATGAGCAGGGATGCAGTCCAAACGGCAGGGCCTGAGGTGGATTCAGGGGATGACACGAGGGAGCTCCCTGACAGGATAAAGAAATTCACCACTGCTAATCAACCTGTCATGGACACTGTGCTGAAGGACATGTTACTCTCCCTCCGCAGCACCATTCAAGCAGACATGATGTCTTGCATGAAAAAAATTCACACTGATATACAGGAGGTGGAAACTAGGGTGGAACACGTGGAGTGCAAGATGGGTGAATTCGCAACAACCATCAATGATCTGGTGGATGCCCAGGGGAGAGGGGAGGATGAGCTGGAGAGCATTAAGGCCAAGCTAGCAGATTTGGAGGACAGGAGTAGGAGGAATAGTATGAAAATCAGAGGCGTCCCTGAATCAGTTCAGCAGGGGGACCTAAAGGTGCATGTCACGACCCTATTTTTAGACATACTCCCCGACCTGACTGTGATTGATGTTACTATTAACAGGGTCCCCCACCTCCCTAAACCTTCCTACCTCCCAGACAACCTTCCCAGAGATGTGATCCTAAGACTGCACTTCTTTCACATCAAAGACCAACTGATGGCGGCTATGCGCACCAAAGACCGCATTCCACCACAACATCAGCACCTACAATTCTACGTGGACTTGTCGCAGTATACCCTGAAAAAAACTTAGAAATTTGGCCACTATAACCAAGGCGTTGAGGACTCATCATTTCCCTTATAGGTGGGGCTGACTAGCATCACCATCACGAAGGATGGAAAGAGCCACGTGGTGTCCTCACTGGCGGAGGGCCTTTCCTTACTCAGAGCCTGGGGTATGCTTCCGGATGGGGAAGCCAACACTGGTCCTCCAAAGAAAGCGCAACCTGTAGATCCAGAGTGGCAGGTGGTGACAGCGAAACATGCTACAAAACACGCCTGAACCTAGCGGGCATATCTAAGATATCTGAGATCTGGTGGAGGGGGTGTCCCGCCTCTTTCATCCACAAACTTTACCCCCTAGAAGTGTATGAGCAGCAACTGGCTGCACTCTAAGTCCTCGTACACACGAGGCAATCTATTTGTTCAAATCGGTCGGACCGACCGATTTGAACAAATCTGTCTGATAGGATTTTGGTTTGCTCGCGTGTACACACGAGCAAACCAAAATCCCCGCCAGCAGACGGCGCGCTGACGTGTCGGTGACGTGGCGGTGACGTTGACGCCGCCACGTCACCGCACCAGGAAGTAAAACACTTCCGCGCATGCGCCGAATCCATTCGGCGACGGTGCGGGACGACATGTCTGCTGGTAAGTGTACCAACCAGCAAACATGTCGGGCGGACGGATTCCCACCGGATAGATTTCAAAGCATGCTTTGAAATCTGTCGGGTGGCCAAATCCGTCGGCTCGGCCGTACACACGATCGAATCTGTCTGCTGGGACGGTCTAGCAGACCGTTTCCAGCAGACAGATTTGATCGTGTGTACGAGGCCTAAGACCTTATTGCTATATCTCTGAACCAGGTTTTTCCTGATCCTACATTCAGGTTTCAGCTATGTCTTTTTTTCTCTTTTTTTTATATTGTTTTTGTTCTCTTTGACCTTTTTTCTTATTACCCGTTGGAGTCTGCCTCAAGTACCGGATGAAGGACTGCCCGGAGCTGCCTAAGTATTAGTTTACGGATCGTCTCCTCAGCTGGTGGCGCTACAAAAGGGACCACTGAGCACATCACCAAAGCCTTTAAAGCATCACCTCTGAGTTTTCTTTTGGATTCTCCTCTAGTCGTGAGTACCTTATTGAACATGATTATGCAGTGTTTCATCCACACTTTTTGCACTTTGCTTGAGTTTTGGAAGTCTGCTTATTGCTTATTACTGTGGCGGGGATTCCGTTCTAATTCCTTTGTCCTGCGGTTATGGGGGTGACTTTTTTGTCTATCAATTCTAAAGGTCTCAATCACCCCGCAAATCCCAGGGCGGTGTGGACCGAGGCCCTGCAGTTTAAGTGCGATGTCTTGTGTGCTCAGGAGACGCACTTCTGTGCAACAGCGCAGCCCAAGTGCTCTCATAAAAACTTCCCTTATGTATTCACCGCGAGTGCTGGACTTAAGAAAAAAGGAGTCCTCATGGCTATTAGAGACACCCTTTTTTTTCAGCTCCATGAGGAAATTAAGGATGTCAATGGCAGGTATCTTATCCTGATTTGCGAACTTAACTCTGTAGCATACACCCTGGTAAATGTTTATACGCCTAACGCCCATCAAATAAAATTTCTGAACAAACTGATAAATAGAATAGATTGTGTCAAGAAAGGAGCTCTTATCCTATGCAGAGACTTCAACCTTGCCCCTGAGAGGTCCTTGGACTCTACTTCTGTGTCCCCCCGCACTAGCCCCTCACTCCTGCCCATGATGCATCGCCACGGCTTATACGACGCATGGCCCTGTCACCATGGCGGAGAGAGGGATTTCACTTTTTTCTCTGCACCTCACCGTTCCTACTTAGGATTGACCTTATTTTGGTTAACTTTGGTCTTCTATCCATATCTACTGACTCGGTTATTAACACTTGGTCAGACCATGCGTCTGTTTCCCTCACTCTATCAGATTCCCTCTCCCCGGGGTGCAAACCCAGTCTGGAGGGCTAACCCATCTCTTTTACAGCGAGAAGACTCCAGGGCTGTATTGGAATCCCATTTTCAGCTATCATGGCTCTGTATACCACCCCCACAGCACAAGTGTTTACCTCTGGGGTCCTGTCCACATGAATGGACGATGGGGCGCGCCAGGGTTGTCCATTGTCACCTCTGATTTTTAACCTGCTAATGGAGCCCCTGGCGTGCCACATCAGTACTCATCCCCATATTTCTGGCTTTAGCGCTCTTAATACTACTCATTCTATCAGTCTATTCATGGATGATGTCATCCTAATGCTTACAGATGTGGAGAATTCCCTGGCTTCGGTGTATCACTCCTTACAGCTGTTTAGTCACCTGTCATATTATAAGGTTAATGAAAGTAAATCTTATATATTGGGACTGAATGTCGATAAATGCTCTGCGGAAGAGATTGGCTGACTCTTACCCATACGTCTGGGATAATATAGGGATTAAATATCTAGGCATTACCCTCACGGCCTCAATAGCTGACCTGGTCAAAGCTAATTACACCCCTTTCCTGGATAGGCTCAATACTAAACTTCTGGATCTGGCGAAAGTAGAGCTCTCCTGGTCAGGTAGATTAGCGGCCTTTAAAATGGTCATCTTACCTCAATTGATATACATGTACAGGACCCTCCCTATACAGGTTCTGTGCCAAATTCCTTTTTTAATAAAGCACAATCGCTCCTCACTCAATAAGTATCTTTGGCAGGGCAGGAGAGCGCGTTGTGCTTTCTCCAGACTGATTAAGACCAGACGTATGGGTGGGGTGGGTTTGGTTGTTTTGAAGGATTATTATACGGCATCGATCTTGTCCCAAATTAAGGCCTGGTTCCCATCATCCAAATCGGTTAGGTGGACGGAGTTGGAAAGATAACAACAAAAACCTGGGGAATGCCCAGGAAAAAAACAGGCCTCCTTACTGACCAGCCTGCAGAGCAACCAAATTAACCTGTCTAACAGTATGCATTAAAAACAGGGGTTTTGTCCACACGCATTTGAAAACCCCATGCGTAAGCCACAGAGCCGCACCAAGGCACCCTGTAATCTGTGGTCCTAACACTAAACAGTGAGTGTCCCCATAGTAGAGGCACATGCATTTTAATGGATAGATGAGGGCAGGAGGACTGAATGGGAGCCACCCCTCCTAAAAGGTACAGGAGCACACCAAACACCCAGCATTTAGCACAATGGCTGCATAGGTGCAGGTGTACTGCTGGACCAATATATAGCACCACAGGTAAAACAAAAACGTGTCCACCGCCCCCATCTATTGCAGGAAATCACATTAAGTGGCATTGGTAGGCTAAAACAGATAACAATAAACACCTGGGGAATGCCCAGGAAAAAAACAGGCCTCCTTACCGACCAGCCTGCAGAGCAACCAAATTAACCTGTCTAACAGTATGCGTTAAAAACATGGGTTTTGTTGGCACACATTTACAAAATTGGAGTTGGAAAGATCCCAGGTTCCCGGGCTCAATTTGTACCACTTTCTCATGATGTCTCGCTTTACCACTGTAAAACACAGAGTACTCTCCCCTACGATACTTGCATCCCTACGGGCCTGGGATCTGCTCACTTCCTCGATTTTTGATTGGCCATACAAAACCACTCCACTTTACCTCTACCAATTCAGTATTTAGCTAGCGCAATCCCAAACTTAAATATTAGTGGTTGGGATGACAAAGGGCTTAGGGACATTGTTGATCTGAAGGTGGGTCCGGCTTTAAAATCGTTTTTGATCCCTTCAACTAGAGTTTGATTTGCCCTCCCAGGACATCTACTCCTACTTACAAATCAAACATTTCCTTCGTTCCCATCCGATTGACCCCATATCCCTTCCGTGGCAGGTGACTCTGTATTTTTCTAGCATTACAGTCAAAACCAAAAGGTATCTCACTGTTTTACTTGCTGCTCAGCAACAAAGACAAGTTTTCTAAATCTTCTGCAATGCTAGCTTGGAGAGAGAGAGTTGGGGGACTGTGTATTCCCCAGATCAGTAGCGTAGGGCCCTCGGTGCGACATATGCAGCTACCAAGTGTGTGAATCTGTGGAATATAAGGAAAGAAAAATGGACAGCCGCACTCCAATGGATGAAAAGACTTAAAAATAGTGCCTGTTTATTCCAGTCAAAAAACTAAAACAGCAAAAACAGCAAGCAGTTGGTGGAAAATAACCAAAAGCTGACGGCGTTTCACATTGACAACCCGAATGCTTTGAAAAGTCAAATAGCTAAACCATAATGATAAAAGAAATCTCATTTATAGAAAGAAAAAAGTCCCGAGGAACCATCTGAATGATTCATATAATCAGTCTCCTGGTGGGGCCTGGCTAATGCCGGTAATCGTGCACACCTGTTTGAAAGAATGCAACAAGGAAAAAAACAACAGTCCATCATAACTAGATGGGAACATAATAATACTCATCGCCCGATTTAAAATTAGGTTTTACACCAGTCTAAATAGCAGCAAACCTAGTTTCTTTTCAAATATTTTTATATTAAGTCACCAAACAAATGGGGTACTACCATAACAGCATTGAGTCAACATGCCAAATGCTAAACAATAAGACAGAATCAACATAAACCTTGGCATAAGCAATGTTTCAAGATGATATGAAAAGGATTATAGACACGAGCCTGTTGACAGAAAATAATACAAAAGGGCCTAGCATCCTACTACACCCCTGTGATGCGTCGGTCCATCGATAGGACAATGACACAGGCCTATCCTTCTTTATTTTTTAGAAAATATATCATTAAATGAACCGTAATTCTGAGAAACAACCGGTCAACTCAAAAAGAGAACAACATTTTAAAAAATAAAAAAAAATAAAATAAGAACAAAATTTAAAGGAAAAAAAAAAGCAAATAAGTAGGCATTAGCGTACCAAAAATAGGATAAGTATGTTTAAACAATAAGAAATAAGAAATAAGAAATAGCTGTACCGAAAAGAGTCTATATCAAGGTGGTGTTCAGAGTTTTTATTTTACATTAACAAATCTAGACGACCAAGGGGACCACTGGCCAAGGAAGTGAGAAACCGAATTTGATTGAGTGGCAAAATGTTTTTCATAGGAATAATGTGTATTCACCCTATGGATCACTTCAGATATGGTTGGGATCAGGTTAGATTTCCATTTGGAGGTAATTGATAATTTAGCAGCAATGAAGATATGAGAGGCTATGGTTCTATATTGTTTCGGGATACTATTAATATTCAAGGAGAGGAGGGCTAATTGAGGGGTAGGGGTCACGAAAGATCCCACGATAGAGGACAGTAGATTAAAAATATCGTACCAGAAACTGCAAAGTCTTTTGCAGTCCCAAAGTATATGGTAAATGTTTCCTCTGGCCCCACATTGTCTCCAACAGTAGGAGGAGTCTGAATGGAAAATTAAAGATAATCTCACTGGAGTGAGATATGATCTGTGGAGAATCTTTAACATTAGGTCCCAATGGTTAGTACAATGAGAAAAT
Source organism: Rana kukunoris (assembly GCA_029574335.1). Taxonomy (NCBI): domain Eukaryota; kingdom Metazoa; phylum Chordata; class Amphibia; order Anura; family Ranidae; genus Rana; species Rana kukunoris. Next base: position 542,910,592 of record CM056049.1, read on the forward strand.
TTATAACTTGATTGGATTGCCGCCTTCCAATCTTCTGGGGAGAAGGTTAACTTTAAATCTTTTTCCCAATTTATCATACCCAGGTTTTAGAAAATGTATTAGAGTTTTGGAGAAGGGCATAAAACCACGATAAACCTTTAGGTTTAAGATAGTGAGATTGGAGGTAGCTCCATGCACTGCCATGTAAGCTGTACGTACAGTTAATATGTTTGGAGCGAAAATGCAGTAGTTGGGACTTCGCGTAGGGATTAGAGGTGGGATTTTTAAGAAGTAATTCGCCCCCAAGATTGGACACCCTCCTTCAGCCATGCTTGAACACTAAAGTTTGGGATAAGATATTCATAAATTTTGAGATTAGTAAGTTCTTGGATCAATTCGAGTCGGAGTTAGACACTTTATGAAGCTCTTCCCAGGCTGAGAGAGATGCTACAATGGAGGGTAGGGAAGGGGAATTAAAGGGGATCTTAGTCAATTTGGCAAGTAATAATGAGGGAAAGTCCCTACCTTGAAGAATGGACTTCTCTATCTGCACCCAGAGTTTAGAAGATTCTGGTTCAAACCAGCTTTAAGCTGGTCCAGAATAGCAGCCCTATAGTAGTGTCGGATATTAGGAAACCCGTCCCTCCCAAGTTTCTAGATTTTTGGATAGATAAGTAGGTGAGGCCTGGGCAGTTTACCTCTCCATATAAATTGTCTAAACATCTTATCGATTGTTTTGAAAAATGCTTCTGGTAAGCTCATGGTAATCGTCCTGAAATAGTAGATCAGTTTAGGCAAGATAATCATTTTCAGGGCCGCTATCCTACCCAGCCATGACAGCTCGTAGGACGCAATATGCTGTAAGTCCATTTTAACAGTGTCAATTAGAGCAGGGAAATTAACAGAGTACATGGATGCAGTTGGGAACGACAGCTTAATACCAAGATATGGAGTAGATTTAGTCATCCATTGAAATGGGTAAACCTCCTTCAGAGCCAGATATCAGTCGCTTATTGAGATTCATAGGCAGTAAGCATGATTTCGATACATTCAGTTTGTAATAAGATATATTTCCGAAAATCTGTAAGACTGTATTGACCCTAGCAAGGGAAGAAACCGGATTGGAGAGTATTAATACCACGTCATCTGCGAATAAACCAATCTTATGATCACAGTTCGCTATTCTGATTCCTGAAATGCTGTTATCTGCTCTGATAGCCTCCGCAGGGGTTCCATCATTAACGTGAAGATTATGGGCGACAATGGGCACCCCTGGCGGGTGCCATTGGTAATATAAAACTTATCGGAAAGGGCATTGCTCGTGAATACTCTGGCTGAAGGTAAAGAATATAATGCTAAGATCGCAGAGAGGATCATCCCCTGAAGGCCGAATTTTTGTAGAGTCGCTTTGAGGTACCCCCAATGGACCCTATCAAAGGCCTTCTCTGCGTCCAAGGCCAATAATACAGCAGGGGTCTTTCTAGTTTCTACTATATGGAGGAGGTCAAGCAGACGTCGGGTACCGTCCGGGGCTTGTCTACCCTGAACAAAGCCAACCTGGTCAGCCTTTAGTAATAGTGAGGGGTGATCTTGGTAAGTCTATTTGCTAAAATTTTGGAGTAAATTTTAAGGTCCGTATTCAATAAGGATATAGGCCTAAAATTTTGTGGGGAATCCGGTTTCTTACCTGGCTTTGGTAAAGTAACAATCGTAGCTTGCAACATCTCTTCAGGGAATGAAGCCAAGGAAGCGGCGCTGTTGAACAATACTCTTAAGTATGGGGTTAGCGTCTGTGAGAATGTTTTATAATATTCCGATGAAAACCCATCAGATCCTGGGGATTTATTTTTTGGTAAAGCCTGAATGGTATCAGAGATTTCCTTTTCTAGGATTGGTGCATTAAGTAAAGACAGGTCTTCCTCCGTCACGGACGGGAGGGACAATGAGTTGAGGAAGGCGGACACGGATAGCTCCGTGGGTTGGGGTGTATCATTATCTAAATTCAGATTGTAAAGATCTTTGTAGTACTTCATAAAAGCGTTAGCTATATTAACCGGGTGATGTTCCACTACCCCCGTATGTGGGTCCTTAATAGTAGAGATATTGGATTTGCGTTGCCGCCTAGAAATATAATTGGCTAACATTTTTCCGGCTTTATTACTATGTGCATAAAATTTAGCTCTTGTACGCCGTAATAAGGCCTGGTGAGTAGATAAAAGTAACAAACGCACCCTATGTCTGCAATCAAACAACTCATTATCTACTTTATGGGAGGGATTTTGTTTATGCAAACTTTCTAGGTTTTTAAGATCGGTGAGTAAATTGTTCAACAGTTCCCCTTTCCGCCTTTTATTACGAGCGGCAGCTTGTATAAGAAGCCCTCTACTGAAGGCTTTGTGGGCACACCACAAGGTAGCTATGCTAGTATCTTCCTTATCATTTAATTCAAAAAATTCTAAAATCTGCAGATTAATTTTTGACGAGTATAACGGGATCAGCTAGGATTTCAATGTTGTTCCTCCATAGATAGGTCGGGGGGATCGAGCTCTGTCCTTTCAATTCTATAGAGATCGGGGCATGGTCCGACCATGTGATGGAATGAATTAAGGTAGAAACTGTCCTTTGAAGTAAGTTGAGGTCAGAGAGGAAGAAGTCGATCCTAGAATAAGATCGATGTGGAGAGGAGTAGTACGTGAAGTCTTTTTCTGAAGCGTGCAGGCATCTCCAGGGGTCAAACAATTCGTTTTCAGAAAGAAAAGATTGAAGTTCTTGCCTATTGGGCGGGTTCACGCCTGAACAGTCCATATGTTTGTTTACAACACAGTTAAAGTCTCCACAAAGGAGAAGAGAACCCTTTTTAACCTTGTCTACTTTTCTGAGCAAAGATCTGAGAAAAGAGTGTTGTCCTTTGTTAGGAGCATAGAGGTTTACCAGAGTATATGTGGAGCCATTTAAATCACATATCAAAATCACATATCGTCCATTGGGGTCACAAATTACTTTGTGCAGAGTGAAGGCTACTGAGCATTTAATAGCAATCAATACTCCCTCTTTTTAACCGGTGCTGGAGCGTTGAAAATGTGGGGGAACGCTTTATTTGAACATTTAGGTTGTTTAGAAGCCATGAAGTGCGTTTCTTGAACACACAGAACTTCCCCTTTTAGCTTGTCAACTTCTCTCCACATCGCAGACCTTTTAAAAGGGCTGTTTAAGCCATGAACATTCATGGAGATAATAGATAAAGTCATCATCCTGGAGAGAAGTGGTATGCTAGACATATAAACTGATGTGAGAAATTCAAGTGCGTTTCTATTAGAGTACCTGTAGGTGGCAGCGGTGGAGAGGGATTTGGCGTCCAGTTTAGAATTATGTTGGTAATGAAGCTTGATGCAGGTCTTCTAATATCAGATAGAGAGAGATCCTCCGGTCGTTCCTTAGGTACAGCGGCAATAACCATAGAAAAACAAAAGAAAAACGGGACAGGAACAGAGAAAAAAAAACAAAGCAACAATAAAATGAAAAGTTGAAAACAGTCATAAAGTGCGAACATATCTCGCATCTGTATACTAAAGGGGTCACAAGTTCCGAGAGAACCAGATTAACTTTCAGACAGCCCATATGTTCCAAACTAGAAGTGGCGATATTACAGGCTCAAAGGTACTGATCAGGTTGTATTCCACTCTGGGGACATCCTAGCAGGAGCGTGTTTAGGCGATGAAGTGGAAGCATCCTCCTGGAGTAAACCCCATCTTTTAGCCAGGGTCAGCCCCTCCTCCACGTTCCTAATAACATGGGTGCGGTTATCTTTGACGATGAGTAGTTTAGTGGGGAATCCCCAGGAGTAAGGGATTTTATGGTTTTGGAGCAACTTGGTAACAGTAGAGAGTTGCCTCCGGGCCAACATGGTGTGTTGTGATAGATCCGCAAACACAGAGATGTCTGAGTACGGAGCAGGGAGAGGATGATTTTTTCTGGTGAAACGCATAAGCTTGTCTTTAACGTGGAAAAAATGAATGCGAGCGATTACATCCCTCGGAACCTTTTCAGGCAGGAATTTCGGTTTGGGAAGACGATGAGCTCTGTCCACTATAACTTCCCCGGCCGGGGTATCTGGCATCATGGCGGCTATAAAACTTTGGACATATGTCCTCAGCTCAGCAGGGGTCACAGATTCCTCTACCCCCCGCATTTTAATATTATTCCTGCGAGATCTATCTTCTAAATCTGCGATTTTCTCCTTCATAGCTTGTAAATCGCCATCAGCATCATTATGAGCATCAACTAATTCGTTATGCGCACCAGCAAAGTCACTCATCTTGTCTTCTAGATGGCTGACTCTATCTCCTATGGAGGTGACCTCAGACCGAATCTGTGATATGCACAACATCATATCTTTATGTAATGATCCCCTCACAGTCACCAACATATCCTTCATAATGGTGTCACTTAGGGGCAGCCCTGATGTAGGGAATTCATTGATTTGTTCAATGAAGGTTCTGGTGCTATTGTGTGAATCATAAGAATCATCCTGCTCACCTGCATATGTATGATTCGATGAGCGCTTCTGCGCTGATTTCTGCGGGGCTGGAGGCTGGAGAGGGACCTGGTGTGGATCCTCTGCTACTTGCCTGGGAGAACAACGCTCCCTCTCTGTGTGCGACATCCCGTCGTTCCCCGCTGTGTGGAGAGCCGCGCTGCAATGCCGTGGCGTCGGCGCCATCTTGAGGCCCAGGTGTACTCGATGGCGAAAAAAAGTCCGTTAGTTTTCTGGGCTTTCTGTCGCCCTTCCTTTTCCCCATGGCGATCGGGATGTCTCCGGTGCTTGTCGGTACCTGTTAGCAGCAAACAGGGCTGTCAAAGGTCGCTCAGTGTCGCTTAATTGAGGTTCTCAGCTCGGAGCTCTCTCCTCACGCGACCATCCGCCTCGGCTGCCGGCCACGCCCCGGGTAGATTACTTTCTAATTCAGCAAACCTAGTTTCAACCCCTAGGAAAATATATACAGTGGATGTGTGTTGAGAACATATGTGTTACAATGTAAAGAAACCTTATTTTTATCCCAATGGAAGTATGACATTACATATTCTACAACACTGATAAACAAGTGTAGATGTGTGTGGGATGAGAAGATATAAAAATAAAAACCCAGCCAAAGTGTGTGAATCATGTTACGCCGGACGTGTAAATAATTATTAAAATGTATAACCCATAGAAAATTGTGTTTCAGCGTGTGGTGTGCTGCAAGAGGGAAAGAGGGGAAAAGGAGAGGATTGGTAGTTGCTGGTTGAACCGATGTAAATGTGTAGCGTTTCACATCATATGAGATGGAAACAATATTGAAAGATCAAGTGACCAAAGTATATACGTTAGGTGTCCTCAAAACAGCAGAAAAGCATGAAAGCACGAAATGGGGTAAAAGTTACTAGGATAAAAATAAATGTGTATAACCCTTGCCCCGTAAGGAGATTAAATGTCGTCAGTGTTTAATCCAAATCACTAACGACCCATAGAAAATGGTGTTTTAGCGTTGTGGCGTGCTGCAAGAGGGGAAGAGGGGAAAAGGAGAGGACTGGTAGTTGCTGGTTGAACCAATGTGAATGTGTAGCATTCCACATCATATGAGATGGAGACAATATTGAAAGGTCAAGTGACCAAAGTATATACGTTAGGTGTCCTCAAAACAGCAGAAAAGCACAAAAGCACAAAATAGGGTAAAATTTACTGAGTTAAAAAGAAATGTGTGCTTTGCTGCTTTTAGATGCCGGCTGCTGTTGCATCAGCTAATTGTTCTGTTTGTTAAACTTGCAAATGCTCTCAATAAAGAAGTATTGAAAGTAAATAGTAATGTTCAAGTCCTATACCACAAACAGCGCTAGTGTTGGTATTTCAGTGTGGCTAAAAAGATTGTTGAATGATCAGACCAACTCCACACATAAATAGGAAGGTTGATGAAGTGCAGAGCACTATAAAGAAAAGTCCAGAGGTGATTGTGTTGGAAAACAGATAGCGAGCACCTTCCACCATGAACTCCAAATTCAAGACGTGGGACGGACAATCCCCCTCCGGGGTACACACCAGAGAGATGATGTAACCAGGCGATGTATAAATTCCCAAAGGATGATGCACTCGTCACAACACAGGGACAAACTATCAGCTAAAGACTCTGAATCAAACAAGCAAAGCAGAAATATGCCAATAGCGTAATTCCGTTTATTGTATAAAACACAAAAAGTTCCCCACAGATAGCTGTCCCCTCATATATTGCATGTACTTGTATGTTAAAAAAAAAGCGTATATTCATCGTCTCCGCAATGGGGAGAGAGAGCCGTACGGACCGAGTTGGATAGCCAGTCCGCTATCGCTTCCTGGTTTTGGGTATGGCTGTGGTGGACAACATACATCACTTCCTTGCGTCGTGTAGGTCACGCAATGATGCGTTTCATCATATCCTGACTTCGACAGAGGGCGTGACCACACGACTGCAACACAGGTTTAAAACGACGCTCGCATATTCTCCACACCAATCAGCGCAATGGAGAGGCGGACCCAGGTGCTGGGCCCACCCCACCACCAGACGGCGAAAGTGAATTACTGCGGGGAGCACGGAGCGCATGCCAACCTAATACATCTACACAGATATGCATTTAAAAAAGATACACTTTAAAAAATACACTTTTACCATTACATAATAATCACAAAACACCTCATTTTTAAATGAAATTTAACCAGGATTAATTATGATAATATAGCATATAAAAAAAAGATATATATATATATATATATATATATATATATATATATACAGGCAATATATATAAAATGTGTGTGTACACAATAATAATTACTCATTTATAACTCATTATATATCAAATCTTTCATGCATAATAGATAACATATCAGACAAAATAGGGGGAAAAAATTATATAAAAAAGCACCTATTTTAAGATAAAAGATACACGAAAGACAGTATAGTCTATGCAATAGAAGCACAACATAGTTTAAACAAGTAAGTTAAAATATATATATAAAAAGAGAGTTATTGATCACTAATAAAGCAATTAACATCTAGGTCAATGTTTAACCCTTTCGGCAAAAGGGTACCGACCATAAAGATCCATTGCATTTCTCTCTTAGGCCTCGTACACACGAGGGGATATGTCCGCTGAAAACGGTCCGATGGACCGTTTCAGCAGACATCTCCGATCGTGTGTATGGGCTAGCGGACAGATTTGTCCACCCGACAGATTTCAAAGCATGCTTTGAAATCTATCCGGTGGGAATCTGTCGGCCCGACATGTCTGCTGGTTAGTACACTTACCAGCAGACATGTCGTCCCGCACCGCCGCCGCCGAATGGAATCGGCGCATGCGCGGAAGTGTTTTACTTCCTGATGCGGTGACGTGGCGGTGACGTGGCGGCGTCAACGTCACCGCCGCGTCACCGCGCCGTCCGCCGGCGGGGAATTTGATCCGATGGTGTGTACACTCCATCGGATCAAACTCCAGATCGGACATATCCGATGGAAATGGTCCGCGGACCGTTTTCATCGGATATGTCCGATCGTGTGTACGAGGCCTTAGACAGATCCCTAACAAGGTTCAATCCTCTCCATATGGGCTTCAAATGGTCAATTCCCCAAAACTTCAGACTACTTGGGTCTTGGTCGTGATGTACTTTAAAGTGCAGAGATACATTATGATCTTTAAATCCTATTAGGATATTTACAATGTGTTCTGCAATACGTACTTTTAATTGGCGTTTAGTATGACCAATATAGATAAGACCACAGGGGCACTGTAGGGCGTATACCAAATGAGTAGTATTACATGTGATAAATTCACTGATGGTGAATTCCTTGTTATTCGAAGTAGAAGTGAATTTTTTTAACAGCCCTCAGCGGTCTATTTACCTTGCGGCATGCCCTACAATTTCTACATGCATACAAACCATCACAATCCTAAAAGGAGGATGGTCTAGTGGGGGGATACAAGATCGTTCGTACAATTTTGTCTGAAAAACTCTGTGCTTTTCTATATATGAAACCAGGTTTTTGAGGTAATACAGCTGATAAGACTTTGTCCATCCGTAAAATGTGCCAATTATTAGTAAACATTTCCTCTAAGGCCCAGTATACACGACCCATATTCTACCGAGAAGCTCGATCGTGTGTACACTTTCGTCGAGTGTCCCGTCGGGAAGCTCGTCGAGCCAAAATAGAGAGCAGGTTCTTTATTTCCTCGACGGGCCATCGGGACTAATGGCTCGACGCCTTTTTCGACAGCCTGGTCTACGAACTCGACGGCTGGCCGAGAACCTCGTCGAGCGGAACGATGGGTTTAGCCCGACGAGGTTCTCGGTCGTGTGTACGCCGCCAAACTCTTTGTACTGTGCATGATAGCCAGAGATAAAGTTTCATTCACGGTTATTAGAAGTGCCCATGATTTCTTTATCTCTAAGAAACTCTTCCCTGGGTCGTACGGACAAATCATGTATGATAGAATTCAACGCTTCTTCTTTATAACCCTTCTCTACAAATTAGCATTTTATAATTTCTGCTTGTGTCACAAAGTCAGAATTTTCTGAGCAATTCCTCTTAACGTGAGTCAGCTGGCCCTTAGGGATATTTTTCAACCACATATGGTGATGCCCACTACTTAGGCCGCGTACACACGATCGAATTTGTCCGCTCATACTGATCTGACTGACCAGTTCAGCAGACAAATCTGATCGTGTGTATGGGCTAGCGGACATGTCTGACCGGCGGACAAATTTTAAAACATGCTTTAAAATTTGTCCGCCGGAGACATGTCCGTCGGAATATGTCCGCTGGTTAGTACACTCACCAGCGGACATATCTGCTCGCACAAGCGTCGGAAGGAGGCATCAACGTCACCGCCACGTCACCGCGCTGTCTGCCGGCGGGGATTTTGATCCGATGGTGTGTACACGCCATTAGACCAAAATCCAGAGGAGACATGTCCGCTGGAAACGGTCCGTCAGACCGTTTCAGCGGACATGTCCCTCCGTGTGTACACGGCCTTAGAGGTAGATAACTATTAGAATCTTTCGGTTTGAAAAACACTTTAGTGGACAACACATTAGCTGATCTAAAAATCTGTACATCTAAAAAGTTGATACTAGTCAAACTAAAATCACTTGTGAGCGAGATGTTGTTGGAATTACAATTTAGTTCCTGTAAAAATGCTTGTAAAGAGAGAAGTGGGCCATCCCAAATAAAAAACAAATCATCTATATATCTTTTGTAAAAATATAAATGTGGGCGTGGGATGGAAAAAAATGCTTTATCCTCCTACTTTCCCATAAACAAATTTGCTATGCTAGTGGCGAAACGAGCGCCCATGGCAACACCTCTGCATTGGGAATAGAACTCTCCACCATACCAGAAAAAATTGTGACCTAAACAAAAGTCCAAAGCGTTCCTCAAAAAGACTTTTTTATTATGTGAAATATCATCACGACGACTTAGGCCCCAGTTCAAAGCTAGGAGAGCGTCGTCATGCTGTATGACAGTATATAAAGATGACACGTCTGCCGTCACCATATAAAAAAGTAATCTTTCCCAGTGAGGTCAATATTTTGTAGCATTTGTAACAAACTCTTTGTGTCAACCACACTTTTTTGTAGATATAGATCTAGGTATTGGCCTAACCTAGATGATATTGACCCTATCCCATTTACAATGGGTCTTCCTGGGGGGCATTTGATATTTTTGTGAATCTTAGGCAACGTGTAGATCGTCTGAATTCTGCTTGCACTTGGGACTAGGTAATTTCTCTCTCGATTATTTAACACCCATGTTTTATAGACCATATCTATTAAATGATTCAGAACCATTTTGTATTGCGTTGAAAGGTCTCTGTCCAATTTAATGTAAGTACAGTTGTCACTTAGCATTTCCATCAGATGTTTGTCATAGAACTCTTTGTCAAGGATGACAACGCCTCCACCTTTATCCGCTGGACAAATTATTATGTTCTTTTTCTCTTCTAACATCTTAATTCCATCAAGGATGTATTGAGGGTTGACATTCTTTTTGGGCACTATGGGCCAGATTCAGGAAAGAGATAAGACGGCTTATCTCCAGATAAGCCATCTTATTTCTGCGTCTGAGCCCTCCTATCGATGCGACTGATTCATAGAATCAGTAACGCATAGATTTCCATTGGATCTAACTGGCATAAGTCTCTTACGTCGTTGAATATTATTTTCATATTTTAGGCTGGACGCTAGGTGGCATTCCCGTCTAAAATATGCAAATGAGCGTATACGCCGATTCCCGAATGTGCGGCCAGCCGGCGCATCCGTTTACGTCGTTTACGTTAGGCTTATGCCTGGCCTAAAGTTATCCCTGCTATATGAGGCACAGTCAATGTTAAGTATGGACGTCGGGACAGACGTCGTTTACGTTGTTTGCGTAAGTCGATTCAGAATGGGGCTGGCCATACGTTACATTCACGTCACTTTCATTGACAATTTGCAATGTGATTTGGAGCATGCGCACTTGAAAACTTTCACGGCCGACGCATGCGCAGTACGTTTGCCATGGGATCACACTTCATTTAAATAATAGACGCCCCCTACCCACCCAATGTGAATTAAGACGGGCCATTTACGCTACCCTTCCACAACTTTACAGGCAAGTGCTTTGTGAATAAAGCACTTGCCTGTAAAAGTTTTGGCGGTGTGTAGTGTAAAAAGCATATGCTACGCCCACACAAAGATAGGCGATTCTACATGAATCTAGCCCTATATGTTCTAAATCTCTAAGTACAAGCCCCTTAACGACTTCTACCTGGTGGTTCCCTTTATTCAAGGGATTAAACAGGGATTTATTACGCAAACCACTGTCTAGAGCAGGGGTCTCAAAGTACCGGCCCGCGGGCCATTTATGGCCCGCGGACCGGTAATAAATGGCCCCCAGGCAGGGCAGGTGCCGCGGAAGTGTAGATCGAGGTGCATGAAGAGTAGTGCAGGAAGCATCTGTCAGAGGTTCACTTCTCTCTCATGTCACGCTGCTACTCCCCGGCGGCCCCTCCTCTCTTCTCGTCCATCCCCATTTGCTTGTGACATCATCTGGGATGGAAGAGAGGAGGGGCTGCCGGGGAGTAGCAGCGTGACATGAGAGACAAGTGAACCTCTGACTAAACGCTTCCTGCACTGCTCTGCATCTGAAGAAAACAAGTAAACGCTGACCTTTGCCCTGATGTGCTCTCATGTGCCCTGATGTGCTCTCATGTGCTCTGATTGTTCCCCATGTGCCCCATGTACCCTGATGTGCCCCATGTACTCTGATGTGCCCCATGTACCCTGATGTGCCTCATGTACCCTGATGTGCCTCATGTACCCTGATGTGCCTCATGTACCCTGATGCGCCATGTGCCTTGTACTGATGTGCTGTGCCTGGTGTGCTCTCATGTGCCCCGATATGCCATGTGCCCTGTCCTGATGTGCCATATCCTGATATGTCCTGTCCTGATGTGCCATGTCCTGTACCCTGATGTGTCATGTGCCTTGTCTTGATATGTCCTGTCCTGATGAGCCATGCCCTGTACCCTGATGTGGCCTGTTGTGCTGTTCCTGTGCTCTGATGTGCTGGGCTCTGTACCCTGATGTGCTGGGCTCTGTACCCTGATGTGCTGGGCCCTGTGCCCTGATGTGCTGTGCCCTGTACCCTTATGTGCTGTGCCCTGTACCATGATGTGCTGTGCCCTGTACCCTAATGTGCTGTGCCCTGTACCCTGATTTGCTGGGCTCTGTGCCCTGATGTGCTGTGCCCTGATGTGCTGTGCCCTGATTTGCTGAGCTCTGAGCCTTGATGTGCTGTGCCCTGATTTGCTGGGCTCTGAGCCTTGATGTGCTGTGCCATGATGGTGAGTGGTCAGTGTGTAGTGTAGTGGTCTGTTGGCAGTGTAGTGGTCTGTCGGCAGTGTGCAGTGTAGTGGTCTGTCGGCAGTGTAGTGGTCTGTCGGCAGTGTAGTGGTCCATGTGCAGTGGTCCGTGTGCAGTGGTCAGGGTTAATAATGCATTTGCTGACACCAATACTAGGGGTTAATAATGCGTCTGCTGACACCAGTGCTGGAGGTTAATAATGTGTCCGCTGACACCAGTGCTGGGGGTTAATAATGCGTCCGCTGACACCAGTACTGTTTTTGAAGTTTGAAAGTTTGAATGCGGCCCCCCATGGGATTTGAAAACTTGTCTTGCGGCCCTCAGGTAATTTGAGTTTGAGACCCCTGGTCTAGAGCCACCAAAGCTGTACCAGAAGTAGGTCCAGAGTTTTTATTGAGAAAATATTTCTTCATATTCACTTTGCGCATGTACTTGTGGACATCAATAAACACATCAAACGTGTTAATGGATCTTTTCAGACCACACTTTAAACCTAAATGAAAGATGTTAGTTTCTTTAGGGGATAGTACAGTGTCACTAAGATTGAAAATGCCACCAGTATTTAAACCCTCCTTTTTCTGGACTTTCTGTCCCGCTCCACATCCTCTAAGTCTTATCTCCTTAGGTTAGGGTAATACACATAGTCCCTCTCCCAATGAGCTGGCTCTCTCCATTGGGGTTCTGAATATCCATGTGCTTGTTCAGGGTGTGAGGGAGGTCTGCCCCTCCTCTGAGGAGCACCTCGTCCCTGTTTCTGTCCTCCCTCCCTAAAAAAGGACGGGGAAATTGGGGATGACCTTTTCCATTATTTTCCCATAATGGTTCAAATCTGTTATGCACTGGGACTTGATAATGTCTAACATTATGTGTACGAGGATGTCCATTGTTTTGTCCATCCCTTAATAGATTGCCTCTGCCATGATTAGCATTGGTTCTAATGGGGGTGGACTGATCCCTAGGAGGTCGAATAGGTGGATCAGTTCTCCTAATCTCATTAGTATTTTGTGTCACAATTAGTTCAGGATGTCTCGGTGATGAAACTTCCGTCTGTATAACATCCTTATTTTCATTAGTCTTTGTTGCCAAAGGTATACATTAAGTAAAAAATAGCAGGTAATGGCGCCTACTAAAAATAAAGTGCATAAGGAATGTGCAAATATAAATATAAGTATGAATGGTGTCTGTCCAAAAAAGTGCTGGTCCTAGTCAAAGTATAACATATATATAACACAAAATAAATGAATATTAATTGATAATTATGTGATTAAATTAATATGAATAATTCATAAAGTCCAATTCCTAATGATAAAAAATTTCAAAATAGGTGTTGCAAAATTAAATGATGATAATAATAATAATCCAGGAAAAGTCCAGTTTTATAAATTTTCAGGATTGCTTCCAAAAATTAAAGTGATATGTGCTTCATGCAGGTATAGCCGTCAGTGGATCAATCAGTGCTCTCCCCCAATGGTCCCGCACTCACCGGATCCAACTACCCCTGCAGGGGTAATGGGCTTCTCAATAAGTTTCCACACTTCAGTAAAATCTGCCTGGTTTCCTCACATGGGGTCTATCCAACCATTCAGCCGCTCATAGAGAAGATAGGATGAAACGAAAATGCCCAATAGGGTGATACCGTTTTGTAACAAGTAAAAATGTATTCTTGGTAAACAATGGGTACTCACAATTTACATGCAGTTAAAAAGCCTTTAGGAAATATGTGCTGTAGCTCTAAGGAACGTTCGCTCGACCGGTTTCGTCGTTCTGACGTCATCTGGAGCTCCAGATGACGTCAGAACGACGAAACCGGTCGAGCGAACGTTCCTTAGAGCTACAGCACATATTTCCTAAAGGCTTTTTAACTGCATGTAAATTGTGAGTACCCATTGTTTACCAAGAATACATTTTTACTTGTTACAAAACGGTATCACGCTATTGGGCATTTTCGTTTCATCCTATCTTCTCTATGAGCGGGCTGAATGGTTGGATAGACCCCATGTGAGGAAACCAGGCAGATTTTACTGAAGTGTGGAAACTTATTGAGAAGCCCATTACCCCTGCAGGGGTAGTTGGATCCGGTGAGTGCGGGACCATTGGGGGAGAGCACTGATTGATCCACTGACGGCTATACCTGCATGAAGCACATATCACTTTAATTTTTGGAAGCAATCCTGAAAATTTATAAAACTGGACTTTTCTTGGATTATTATTATTATCATCATTTAATTTTGCAACACCTATTTTGAAAATTTTTATCATTAGGAATTGGACTTTATGAATTATTCATATTAATTTAATCACATAATTATCAATTAATATTCATTTATTTTGTGTTATATATATGTTATACTTTGACTAGGACCAGCACTTTTTTGGACAGACACCATTCATACTTATATTTATATTTGCACATTCCTTATGCACTTTATTTTTAGTAGGCGCCATTACCTGCTATTTTTTACTTAATATTCACTCCCACCCAGGTGGGTTTTTATGTAGGGGCAGCCACTTTTTACTTTTACTTCATTTTCATTTTTATCACACCACTATTTTATTACACCACTTTTTTATTTAAGTTGTCTGTGGCGCAGATTCATCTCTTTTTACCTTAAAGGTATACATTATTAGAACGAAAATCCCCAAGATCACGATGGAATTTTTAATTTTTTTTCTTTTGTGTATCTTTGTCAACTTTTTCAATTTTTTTCTTAATATGGGTGTTGAAGTCTGTTACCTGCTGTGTATCTTTTATTGGGTCAAGCTGTGTCTTAAGATCATTGATTTTACCTACTAATATACTCATTTTTTTCCTTTTACGTTTAAGAACCAAATCGTGTAGCAGGAACCCCATACTATTGAAAAAGTTTATACCATTCATTCATGGACATCTTGGGGGACAACTTCCCATCTCAGACTCCTGGTTATAATATTTTCTTTTATATATTGTTTTAATGTGCATATGTCCCACCATGTACGTACTTGTTTTTCAAGCACATTCCCTAATGTGGTCATAATTCCATTGTAATTCTTCTGTGTAGATGTTTGTTCAGTGACTGCAAATACGTTGTTAATATCTATGGTTCTACTACTCAAAAAATGCAACGAAAATATGATAAAGGTGTAACGTGAAGGCCTATAGTACACCTCCCAGGGCCTAGTGGAAGCAAATTGCAATTGGACTGTAAGTCACTCTACACACTGAAGTCTAATGTGTAAGAAAGAGCCAGAATAGAAAATAATTCTTGCAAACCAAGTTTCACAAGAAAAGAGGACAATTATTCCAGCTCAGCTGCTGTTTAGACTAAGTAGAAATGCAACAAAATGGTAAATAAAAACTTCAAAACTTATACAGCAAATAGTAATGTTCAAGTCCTATACCACAAACAGTGCTAGTGTTGGTATTTCAGTGTGGCTAAAAAGATTATTGAATGATCAGACCAACTCCACACATAAATAGGAAGGTTGATGAAGTGCAGAGCACTAACAAGAAAAGTCCATAGGTGATTGTGTTGGAAAACAGATAGCGAGCACCTTCCACCATGAACTCCAAATTTACCACGTGGGACGGACAATCCAAAACACAAAGGGCCAGATTCACAGAGCCCTTACTCCGGTCTATCTCGCGTTAGACCGGAGTACTTTCAAATTACGCGCATCGTTTCATTAGTCTGAATCCTCAAACCATGAAACGACGGCTTCGGGCTTCAATCCGACTGGCTTACGTGTTCTTATGCCTTCAGGTCTACGCTGCAATAAATTTGCGGCCGCTGGGTGGAGTTCCTGTCATTTTCCGCTGCGGGGTATGCAAATGAGCTTTTTCCGACGATCCACGAAGTAACGATCGTCCTTCGCAATCTCTTACGGCATCTGTAGTCATCTTTTTGCCGTGTAAAGTTATTCCAGCTTTTATCTGGTCTAGTATTAGACAGCCCATGTTAAGTATGGCCGTCGTTCCCGCGTCGAATTTCAACGTTTTATTTTATTTTTTACGTAAGTCGTCCGGGAATAGGAATGTACGTAAACGATGCTACTCAAACAAAAAATGACGTAACAACGTTATTTCGCGCAATGCACGGTGGGAAATTTCTGAACGGAGCATGCGCAGTTCGATCGCCGCGGGGACGCGCCTAATTTAAATGCTTCACGCCCCCTAAACGCATATTTAAATTCCGCCGCAAGAAATACACTACGCCGCCGTACCTTACGGGCCAAAATCTACATTAATTCGTCATAGAGCCAGGTAAAATACGGCAGCGTAGTGTATCTCTGATACTCTGCGCCAATGTAATTGTACCTGAATCTGGCCCAAAGTGCCTAAACAAATGCATTATTTGCAGGATCATTCAGGTATTATTTCATGAAAAATTTAGTTTTAAACAGATTTCACATACTTTTGGCAATTACAAAAATGTGTTAAGTATTATATGAGATTTTAGTGACATCATTTTGAAAGCGATTGTCTGCTTGTGTTATTGTTTGCAGTATATTTGTTTTATCCCACTTGGTTTTGTAAAAAAAAGAAGAACAATGAAACCACTAGGGGTTTTTAGTAAAGTGCAAAAACACAGCCTGCAGCTGTAATGTCACTTTGAAATGAACTGAATCTTCCTCTGAGCAAATACGTTTTTTTTTTTATATAGTTAGTGTATGAGTTACCCAAGCCATCCAGACACAGCAATGCATAAAGGTTCAGGATTCTTAAATCTGGATATTAGTTATAAAGTATATGCTGCCCCCGTAGTGATACAAATTATCCCAGGATGATTAAGAAATTATAAAAGAATAAGCAAAATAAAACATTTTTATTTTTAATTGCAAAATACACATAGCAAAACTGGTGAATGGCTAATCAGCCATTCACTATACGGAGCAATATTTAAATGTGGCATATTTTGCTTTAGGCTTCTGAATTAATATGACACAGGATCTTGACAGCAAGTACAAAGATGTGCTTCCTCTTTCCAACCCTTCATCAAAATAGTTTAACTGTTAGTTCAGCCTGTGAAGAGGAAACAGATATATGTGGGTCACAGTGAGTTCAATCTAAAGACACTAACTCCACTTCAAAGTACCATGAGTAATACTGTCCATACCATAGGGTAGTGTTGACAGGCTAAGGAAAGCTAAAATACTACTTTCTTATTCATGCATAAATGATTCAAAGAAAAGAAAAAAAAAAATCAAAAATAATTCCTCAAAGGATACAAGATTTTCTCTTGATGCAAGCGTACTACGTTTAAAATATAGTTGTTTTACAAAAGAGGAAAAAAAAAAGTATAATTTTTTTTTTAAAGCCAAGAAAAAACATCAGAAAGCAGCTGCCAATGATAGGTTTATTGTTGCTTACATTATATTGTATGTGAAGACATTATTTTGCTTAAAGTTAAAAATCAAACATAGTTCAGTGAAAACACTATGATAAGCAAGAAACTGTTTTAGAAATTAATTTCTAAAATATGTAAAAGTAACAGAAGTGACTATTTGCCTGAAATGCACAGTTGCACTATTTGTGTCAAATTAGTGTCTTATTTATATGTTGTTTTATTCGAAAAATCGCTATAACCAGACAGGTTATGGATTTTGAACGAAACAGGCATTCTATAAGCTCTTGTAACTCCTATTCTACTTGTATTTGTATTATTATTATTATTATTATTATTATTTCCTAATACTGTATGACAGATACATTCAGTGTGACTGTGATTAGTGAGAGTTTTATCAAATAAATTAGATTCAATTAAGTTCAATGTTTTTAAATGCACATTAATACATTGATAGCTGGGTAGTTTAAGTTCTGACTATGATTTTGGAAGGTGATACAAACCTGACCACACAAAAGTAAAAAATGCATAGGAACCTACATTTCTTCTTTAGGTGTGAAGAGAACCTCAGTATAGGATTTATCTGTCTTTGTGTGCCCATAATGGGTGGAAATCAAACACTCAGGCGGCGTACACACGATCGGATATATCCGATGAAAACGGTCCGCGGACCATTTCCATCGGATATGTCCGATCGGGAGTTTGATCCGATGGCGTGTACACACCATCGGATCAAATTCCCGCCGCCGGACGGCGCGCGGTGACGTTGACGCCGCCGCGTCACCGCCACGTCACCGCACCAGGAAGTAAAACACTTCCGCGCATGCGCCGAATCCATTCGGCGGCGGCGCGGCGGCGGTGGGGGCCGACATGTCTGCTGGTAAGTGTACTAACCAGCAGACATGTCGGGCGGACAGATTCCCACCAGATAGATTTCAAAGCATGCTTTGAAATCTGTCGGGTGGAGAAATCTGTCCGCTAGCCCATACACACGAGCGGAGATGTCTGCTGAAACGGTCCATCGGACCGTTTTCAGCGGACATATCCCCTCGTGTGTACGCGGCCTAATACTATTTTGCATGTTGATATTACTGTTCAGAAGAGGACTTACAGATACTTGTCTTTATTAATCTTAGATAAGTCACTGAAAGTCTTCTTTCAATAGCAGTAAACATAAAGCTTCAATACATTTGTGCAATGACACAATTCTGCTTTGGAGGAACATGTTATCAAGATAAACCAGTGGCACTGCAACTAGATATTCATCCATGCAGAAAATGTTACCAGTGTCCAAAGAACAGTTACATACATAACATTTATACATGTTTTGATATGTTTATTATGTATAATGACTTGCATTTTCCACAAATAATTGAGCTCATACTTTCTTTTTTTAAATGCATGTTAATGTGATTTATTGAATGCAAATGTTTTGCTTTGTATTTATGTAAACTATACATAATTTTATAACAGTTACATTGAGTGTACATCAGGAGAATGATGAAAACTGGAGGGTCAATAACAGGATAATTTCCTTTTTCCCAGCTTTGGGTAACATGCAGGGATGATTAAGTGAACCATCCATCCTTCATACAGGAACACTCAGCCAGTATCCTTTGAGTTACCATTTAACAAGCCAATAATTGTTAGATTGACAGTGTACTAACAGCTTCTATTTTTATATGTATGGTGTCTAAATAGGTCTGTGCATCCCAGTAGCCACAGAATTCGACTGAGTGCACTTAGCAAGGTAACAGATCTGGTCAGACACCCTCGCACTT
>CM056049.1:542929680-542944680 GCA_029574335.1 Rana kukunoris
AATAAGAATTGTAACCTGCCTACATACATCACAAAAAATTAAATTGTATATTCAAATACAAAATTAACTAGATCCACTGAAACTTACATAATTTTTTAGAAAAATGATGCAATGCCAGGAGCGCAGCCACAAGAGAGCGTCCAAACATTCCAACAACATCCAGGAGGTTTGATGTTAAATCAGTCAATGTGACCTCTCTAAATAAAAAACAGCAACGACCATTAATTAAAACTGAGCACATATCCATAAAGTGGCCAAGCACAATCCAAGAGGCATATAGGAGGTGTAGACTATTTACCTGTGGTAAGGGTGTCACACGGTAACGCTCCTAGCAGATGCATTCAATATGAAGAAAAAGAGAAACTGAAGCCAGTTTAAATAAACCTCCTCTCCCACACGTCCAGCGTATGTCGTCATCGGGCGTGAGAGGACAGAGAACGTCAGCGTGCGCAGCCTAGGGAACATCCCCGCGCTGCCTACAATGCTCATGATCCCCCCGCGAATATAATGCGCGGAGAGGGAGGGTATTTCCCCTCCACACCTACGATCACCGGCAAGGCACGGGGCATAGAAGCCACACCTGCAAGGTGGAGTTAGCATCAGAGCCAATGGGTGATATCCACTAGCCCGATACCCAGAGAGAAGGGCGTGGAGAATCCCGTACGACTACAGCACAGCGACAAGCGGGCTAAGAATGTAAAAAAGCCCTTGGGTGTCCATACAGAGAGGCATATTCGCCCAAAGGACGGTGCACAAGATAACAAGAGATGGGAGTGTTGACACTGGATCGATGCAAGTGTAAAAAAGATAGCCTGATTGAAAAAAACTCAGGAAAACAATAAGGGGAACCTAAACAGGTCATTACATCCATTACTTAAGACACGCAAGGTTATATTTCCTCTCAAGGCCAAACAACTTGGTATGTAGGCTGTGCATTTCGTTTCGTTCCGAATCGAATTTTCGGACGAATTTTCATTATTCGGACATTCGGGCATGCATACGAATTCCCGAATTGCTATATTACGAAAAATTTTCGACCGTTTTCGGAATTCCGTTCGTTTTCGACCGAATTTCGAAAAAAAAAAATTTTTTTCGAATTCCGAATCGAATACCCGCGGACTAAATTCGATCGGAATTCGAAAAAAAAAAAAAAAAAAATTCGAATTTAATTCGAAAAAATTCTATTCGAAAAGAGACTATTTGTTTTCTAATCTGGTTGAAATATTTTCGATTTCGACCGTTGTTTTCGAAATTCGGTCGAAAACGAACGAATTCGAAAAACGGTCGAAATATTTTCGATTTCGACCGGATTTTTCGAAATTCGGTCGAAAACGAACGAATTCCGAAAACGAATTCAACACATGTAACGAACCTAACTTAACGAAATTTATTAAATGACGAATTGAAACGAAACGAAACGAAACGAATTTTTCACTTTTGCACATGCCTACTGGTATGAGGAGGAAAGATGATAAAAAGCCGTACACACATACAGCTGCACAAAAACATTTACCGACTCATGAAAGGGGACAAGCCAGCACAAAAGTGCCAGAAAAGTATACATTTAATAGTTGCACATTTGTAACAGTACTATATAATTGGATAAATGAGTGTACAAATACAAATCGAGATATCTTAAGGAAATTTTAAAGACAAAAAAGGAAGGAAAAGGGGGAGGTGGAGTTGTTGGAAGGCCTCTATAGTGAGGGGCTCACAATCCTAATGAGGGGGAGAGGAGGGAAGGGGGAAGGGAGGGAAGGGGGAGGAAGGGGGGGGGAGAGAGAAAAGGAGGAAGGGGGAGGGAAGAGGGGAGGGGGAGGGGGGTGGGAAGTGGAACATTAAACACAAAAAGGAGACACACAAAACAAACAAAGAATGCCCGAGGTGGGTGGGCTGCTGGCTCATACATCAATTCAGTAATCTAAAGAATTTTTTAAGAAAAGTTCAAAAAACACTCAAAGAATATATATATATAGACTCACATATTCAATCAGATAATGGACACACTTAAAGAAACGACTTGTAACTAATATATTCATTTAATCCTGGGTATTGAGTCGCATTCAGGGACTGAATCCACTGAATGCGACTCAATACCCAGGATTAAATGAATATATTAGTTACAAGTCGTTTCTTTAAGTGTGTCCATTATCTGATTGAATATGTGAGTCTATATATATATATTCTTTGAGTGTTTTTTGAACTTTTCTTAAAAAATTCTTTAGATTACTGAATTGATGTATGAGCCAGCAGCCCACCCACCTCGGGCATTCTTTGTTTGTTTTGTGTGTCTCCTTTTTGTGTTTAATGTTCCACTCCCCCCCCCCTCCCCCTCCCCTCTTCCCTCCCCCCCTTCCTCCTTTTCTCTCTCCCCCCCCTTCCTCCCCCTTCCCTCCCTTCCCCCTTCCCTCCTCTCCTCCTCATAGGATTGTGAGCCCCTCACTATAGAGGCCTTCCAACAACTCCACCTCCCCTTTTCCTTCCTTTTTTGTCTTTAAAATTCCTTAAGATATCTCGATTTGTATTTGTACACTCATTTATCCAATTATATAGTACTGTTACAAATGTGAAACTATTAAATGTATACTTTTCTGGCACTTTTGTGCTGGCTTGTCCCCTTTCATGAGTCGGTAAATGTTTTTGTGCAGCTGTATGTGTGTACGGCTTTTTATCATCTTTCCTCCTCATACCAGTTGTTTGGCTTGAGAGGATATAACCTTGCGTGTCTTAAGTAATGGATGTAATGACCTGTTTAGGTTCCCCTTATGTTTTCCTGAGTTTTTTCAATCAGGCTATCTTTTTTACACTTGCATCCGATCCAGTGTCAACACTCCCATCTCTTGTTATCTTGTGCACCGTCCTTTGGGCGAATATGCCTCTCTGTATGGACACCCAAGGGCTTTTTTACATTCTTAGCCCGCCTGTCACTGTGCTGTAGTCGTACGGGATCTCTCCACGCCCTTCTCATCTGGGTATCGGGCTAGTGGATATCACCCATTGGCTCTGATGCTAACTCCACCTTGCAGGTGTGGCTTCTATGCCCCTGTGCCTGCCGGTGATCGTAGGTGTGGAGGGGAAATACCCTCCCTCTCCGCGCATTATATCGCGGGGCATCATGGGCATTGTAGGCGCACGTGGACGTTCCCTAGGCTGCAGCGCGCTGACGTTCTCTGTCCTCTCACGCCCGATGACGACATACGCTCGGACGTGTGGGAGAGGAGGTTTATTTAAACTGGCTTCAGTTTCTCTTTTTCTTCATATTGAATGCATCTGCTAGGAGCGTTACGGTGTGACACCCTTACCACAGGTAAATCGTCTACACTCCTATATGCCTCTTGGATTGTGCTTGGCCACTTTATGGATATGTGCTCAGTTTAATTAATGGTCGTTGCTGTGTTTTATTTAGAGAGTCACATTGACTGATTTAACATCAAACCCTCCTGGATGTTGTTGGGAATGTTTGGACGCTCTCTTGTGGCTGCTCCTGGCATTGCATCATTTTTCTAAAAAATTATGTAAGTTTCAGTGGATCTAGTTAATTTTGTATTTGAATATACAATTTAATTTTTTGTGATGTATGTAGGCAGGTTACAATTCTTATTAAGTTTTTATGTTTTTTTTCAGCTAGTTTTCTTTCTCCTCTCCTATGGAGACGCATCTCTGGCCCTACTTTGGTGCATTGGACCATTAGACGAGTCGTTGGTCCGTTTGGATTGCAAGTGTCTAGCCGCTCTTTCCTTCTTTTATCCCTCATCCCTTTCTTTGTTGCAATCCCTTCCTCAACTGTGTCCGTTTTGCCTCATCCCCACCTCCAGGTCTGGATATCCATTCTGTGACACGCAAGGTCAGCACAGTATACACATGCACCTGTATGAATATATGGTTGTGTTTTTATATTTGCCTTTTTGTAATATGTAATGTTTTCTATTAATAGAGCTGTTTCCAAATTCTCGTTCTCAACCTAGCCCCTGACGAAGCCGGAATCTAGGCGAAATATATTGGGCTTAACATCTATTAGGTTGCGATCATCTGTAAATGTGTAATCAGGATTAGTGTTGCTCACGAATATTCGTATTGCGAATATTCGGCTCGAATATGGCATATTCGAGTATTCGCGATATATTCCGAATTTCGCGGTGAATATTCGCTATTTCGAATATTCGTATTTTTTCAATTTTTTTTTAGAACAGATCACATCCTAGAGATCCCCATCGACGTCTAAAAGCATTGCTGGTATGATTAGAGACCTTGGGCCGAGTAGCTGCAGCGTTCATTTTATATTGCCGAAAAATCGCAATGCGATTATTCGGCAATAGCGATATCGCGCGATTATTTTCGAGAAATTCGCAATATTGTTTTTAGCTAAAATAACACATATATTCGATTTCAGAGTGTTACTGTCGAAATTCCGCAATCAATTTCTCATTCGCATTTTTGCGAAATTACGATAAAATATCACGAATATTCTGAGCCAATCAGAGTGCTCCATTCCGCATTTCTCGAAATTTCGCAATTATTTGGTATTATAAAATATCACGAATATTCTGAGCCAATCAGAGTGCTCCTTCCGCATTTGCCGAATATTCGCAATTATTTTGTATTGTAATATATCACGAATATTCTGAGCCAATCAGAGTGCTCCTTCCGCATTTGCCGAATATTCGCAATTATTTTGTATTGTAATATATCACGAATATTCTGAGCCAATCAGAGTGCTCCATTCCGCATTTCTCTAAATTTCGCAATTATTTGGTATTATAAAATATCACGAATATTCTGAGCCAATCAGAGTGCTTCATTCCGCATTTCTCGAAATTTCGCATTCGCATTCGCGAAAATTCGCAATCATTTCATTTCCAAAAAATATCACGAATATTCGTATTTAGCGAATATATCTCGAATATTCGACTATATATTCGAGATATATTGCGAAATCGAATATGGCATATTCTGCTCAACACTAATCAGGATCCACAGCTGCCTGGTTTTATGTTTTTCCTACCCTATGGTTCAAATATGTGTTTTTTGTACTATATTTTGTGATAATTTTCTCTCTCCCCTTTTTTTAAAAATAAATTATTAAAAAATTACTATTGTATGTTGTGAATTAGCACCGGTATAGCCCCCCATTGTCCATACTATACAATCCATGTTTCCCTTGTTTATAATAGTCCCTGCACAAAATGACATTTCTAAGGGAGAAAAAGTCATTCAAAACTACTCGTGACTATAATGAATTTTCGGGTCCAGGCAATACACATAAAAGTAATAAAAATGTGTGGGGGTCCTCCCAAATTCCATATCAGGCCCCTCAGGTCTGATATGGATATTAAGGGGAACCCTGCACCATTTTTTTAATGGTGTAGGGGTCCCCCTGCAAAAAAAAGTTTAAAATCACTGATCCTGAAAAAACAGCCATTTTTTTTTACTTTTTTTTGCAGTGATACATGTCCCGTGGGGTAGGACCCAGGTCCCCAAACACTTTTTATGACGATAACTTGCATATTAACCTTTAAAATTAGCACTTTTGATTTTTCATGTTCATGTCCTATAGACTTTAATGGTGTTTGCGTGTTTGAACAAATGTTTTGCCTGTTCGCATGTTCTGCGGCGAACTGAACCAGGGGGGTGTTTGGCTCATCTCTACTAGGCCATATGCAGTGGGAGAATACCTTGCTACTGGGGTGGTCAAGCCTATTCCGTATTGGTCCACAGCCATACATCCTATCTCCCAGATGGAATGTGGGAGTCTGTGGGGGGACATAGAATGTGGAAGCCCTCTTTGGAACAAGGGTGCTCCCAGATATTCACCACCACAAGGTGCATAAGTATGGGGTACATAGTACCATATCTGATCAATAACATCACCCAGAATCCTTGCCAGTTGGGAAAAAGCAGTTAGATGTTTAGGCCAAATAAGGCCAGTTTGTTTGCCCATTTCCCAAACTCGAAGTTCATCTTCATTATCTATAATGCAAACCTGGAAGCAACGGGCCAGATTCACAGAGCCATTACTCCGGTCTATCTCCTTTTAGACTGGAGTACTTTTAAATTACGCGCGTCGTATCATTAGTTTGAATCCTCAAACCATGATTTGACGGCTTCGGGCTTCGATCCGACAGGCTTACGTCTTCGTACGCCTTCAGATCTATGCTGCAATCTTTTTGTGGCCACTGGGTGGAGTTTGGGTCGTTTTCCGCGTCGGGGTATGCAAATGAGCTTTTTCCGGTGCTCCACGAAGTTACGATCGTCCTTCGCAATCTCTTACGGCATCTGTAGTCATCTTTTTGCTGCGTAAAGTTATACCAGCTATTAGCTGGTCTATAGTTAGACGACCCATTTTAAGTATGGCCGTCGTTCCCGCGTCAAATTAAATTTTTTATTTTTTTTGCGTAAGTCGTCCGGGAATAGGAATGTACGTAAACGACGCTACTCAAAAAAAAATGACGTAACAACGTTATTTTGCGCAATGCACGGCGGGAAATTTCTGAACGGAGCATGTGCAGTTTGATCGCCGCGGGGACGCGCCTAATTTAAATGCTTCACGCCCCCTAATCGCGTATTTCGATTCCGCCGCGAGAAATACACTATGCCGCCGTACCTTACGGGCCGAAATCTACCTGAATTCGTCTTAGAACCAGTTAAAATACGGTGGCGTAGTGTATCTCTGATACTCTGCGCCAGGGCAATTGTACCTGAATCTGGCCCAACATATTTAGTTTGAGGTGGATGTAAACCCAATTTTTTTATGTCACAATGTAGAGTATACAATTTCCTATTATCTGTGCCCAGTCTTGCCACACAGAGTTAATCCAGCTCTGAGCAATCGTCTTTTATTGTTCAGTGAAAATTAACAAACTTCCAGATAAAAACCTGTCTTAATAAAAAGTATTTTCCTCTCTCCTTGCTTTGAGTGACAGGTTATTTACATATGCCCCAGTTGAAGTGTTATCACACGAAACCGGCTGGGCACATATATCAGCCTTAGCCATTTCTATACTGTGCTATCTTCTTTCTCAATACAGGAATTTTTTTGCACAGCTGTTTTCACCTTTCCATTTTTATACCCTTTGATGTTGTTATTATTTTATATTTTTTTGGTGTGTTTTTTTTTGGTGTGTCTTTGACTGTATGACCACTTTTTGTACAATAAATGTTGTACTCGTTTACACTATGAGGAGGTGTCCTTTCTTGTTTTTTTCACTCCCTACATGGTAAGTCCATCTTACTGAAGAAATCATCCATCACGATCAGGATTCCTGCCAGTTAGGATTACACCTTTGTTGGAGAATTGCATACTGAAGAATCAGAGTCTGGAACCAGTGAGAGGATCTGCTCCCCATTTGGTCCACCATAGCTGGTAATCTTTACATAGGATCCCAGACATGGTGAAAATTGAAAGAAGCAGCTACTACCTCTCACATATGATTTGACAGTTCCACCACCCACAGATGGACTTTGTTTTTCATATATTGTTTTGCACGCACTCAATAGTGTTTTCACAGTGTCATCACTGGTTTATATTATGGACTTTTATTAGTACCTATTTTCACAGTCCCACACTTACAGGTAGGTGTGTGAATTGATTCATTGTATCACTTACTATTTGTTTAGCACTTTCCAATGCATGAGAAGTGCTCCTGATTTATTGGTGCTGCACTTTTATTTTATTTATTTACATATCTTGCTTGGACATGTTTATCATATGTTATGTTATGTTTATCATAATATGAGGTGATCCACAGTTCATTGTATATTAGCATGATGTGTAATGTGGGGGAGGGGTAGATTTCTCACTTTTTATACTGTGGATTAGGTATGAGCCGAACACCCCTGGGTTCGGTTCGCACCAGAACCTGCGAACAGACCAAAAGTTTGTGTGAACTTTAGAACCCTGTTGAAGTCTATGGGACTCGAACGTTTGAAATCTAAAGTACTAATTTTAAAGGCTAATATGCAAGTTATTGTCTTAAAAGTGTTTGAGGACCTGGGTCCTGCCCCAGGGGACATGTATCAATGCAAAAAAAGTTTTAAAAAATGGCCGTTTTTTCAGGACCAGTGATTTTAATAATGCTTAAAGTAAAACAATAAAATTGAAATATTCCTTTAAATTTCGTGCCTAGGGGGGTGTATAGTATGCCTGTAAAGTAGCGCTTGTTTCCCGTGCTTAGAACTGTCCCTGTACAAAGTGTCATTTCTGAAGGAAAAAAGTCATTTAAAATCACTCACCTTAGGGTCTGGTATGGATATTAACCTCCCTGGCGGTATTCACGTGTGTGGCACGGGGTGAGATTTTCAAGCTACGATCGGTAACCCCGTGCCACACACGCGCTTACCTCGCTGGATGCAGAAAAAGTTTACTTACCTTTTCTCTGCGATCCAGCGATGAATCCCCGCAGTGCACGGCGGGCGGATGTCCGCCTGATGCTGTGTGTTCCGCCGATTCCCTTCCCTGCGAGCGTCGCGACGTAGGGGGGGGGAACGGCGCCAAATTCAAAAAAGTAAACAAACACTTTACATACAGTACACTGTAATCTTATAGATTACAGTACTGTATGTAAAAAATACACACCCCCCATGTCCCTAGTGGTCTGCCCTGTACACTACATGTCATTTTATATAATAAAAACTGTTCTTTCTCCCTGCAAACTGTAGATTGCCCATAGCAACCAAAAGTGTCCCTTTATGGCAAAAATTGTTTTAGAGCAGCTAAATAACAGCGATAATAAATCAGAATCACTTGCAGAATTTAGCGATAGCGATTTATGGGGAAATTCGTCATAAAAAAAAAAAAAAAATGACAGCAAAAATTCTGCAACTGAGCAAATTTCAGTGATTTTGATTTGATTACATTATTGAATAATTTTTACTATAATTATATTATCATTTGTGATCATTTTTTATAATTATTTATTATATTATAATTTTTAATTAAAAAAAAAAAAAAAATCATACCCGGGATGCCTATTAGACTCTTGTTTGGATAGATTTAAGTGAGTCATTCCTAAGAATTACAAGCCTACAGTATAAAACGCCAAATTCCCTTGCAAATAATGGTACCGCTTTTAGCACCTAAAATCTTAAAGAATCATACCGCCAGGGAGGTTAAGGGGAACCCTACGTCAAATAAAAAAAAAAAAAATGATGTGGGGTTCCCCCAAATATCCATTCCAGACCCTTCAGGTCTGGTATGGATTTTAAGGGGAACTCTACCCCAAATTTAAAAAAAAAAATGCCGTGGACCCCCACACATTTTTTTTTTTATATATGACTTTTCTCTGTATTGCCGGGAGCCGACAATTCATTATAGCCGCGAGTGATTTTAAATTACTTTTTTTCCTTCAGAAATTACACTTTGTTCAGGGACAGTTCTAAGCATGGGAAACAAGTGCTACTTTACAGGCATACTATACACCCCCCCCCCCCCAGGTACGAAATTTAAAGGAATATTTCACTTTTATTGTTTCACTTAAAGGAATTATTAAAATCACTGCTGCCAAAAAAGCTGCAGTTTTTAAAACTTTTTTTTTTGCATTGATACATGTTCCCTGGGGCAGGACCCAGGTCCCCAAACACTTTTTATTACAATAACTTGCATATTAGCTTTTAAAATTAGCACTTTAGATTTCAAACGCTCGAGTCCCATAGACTTTAAAAGGGTTCTAAAGTTCACACGAACTTTCCGTGAACACCCCAAATAGTTCGCTGTTCGGCGAACAGGCAATGTTCGAGTCGAACATGAGTTCTACTCGAACTTGAAGCTCATCCCTACTGTGTATCACCTCATATTATGATAAACATAACATAACATATGATAAACATGGCCAAGCTAGATATGTAAATAGCCTGTGACTCAAAGCAAGGAGAGAGGAAATGACTTTTTATTTAGACAGGTTTTTATCTGGAAGTCTGTTATATTGTCATTGAACAATAAAAGAGGATTGCTCAGAGCTAGATTAACTCCGTATGGCAAGACTGGGCACAGATGATAGGAAATTGTATACTCTACATTGTGACATCAAAAAAATAAAATAAAATTTGGGTTTACATCCACTTTTACTGCATTTTATAAAATATTGTATTTGTTTAACCACTTGATACCGGCCCGCCGTCAAATGACGGCGGGCGGGATACTCTATTGCCACAACCGAGGTATCCATCGTGTGAGCGGTCCTGTACACGATAATGGCGGTTAGATTCGCCGCAAGATCACCGTTATCAGTGGCGGGAGAGGGGCTCTCCCGCTCCCTCCGCCGCTTACCGTTGCCGTCTGTAGCGGCGGAGGCGATCGGGTCTGTTCGACAGCTGACTGGGGATGCGAGTGAGGGAAAAAATGTCCTTCACCCGTCCCCATAGCTCTGCTGGGCGGAAGTGACGTCAAAACGTCAGTCCCGCCCAGCGTCTTAAAGAAACATTTTTTTTTTGTCATTTGAAAAAATTACAGTTTCCAATTTTTTTTTTTGCATTTTAGTCTAAATATGAGATCTGAGGTCTTTTTGACCACAGATCTCATATTTAAGAGGACCTGTCATGCTTTTTTCTATTACAAGGGATGTTTACATTCCTTGTAATAGGAATAAAAGTGATCACATTTTTTTTCAGTGTAAAAAGTAATAAAATAAATAAAAATAAATAAGAAAACAAAAAATGAAAGCGCCCCGTCCGACGAGCTCGCGCGCAAAAACAAACGCATACGCGAGTAGCACCTGCATAAGAAAACGGTGTTCAAATCACACAAGTGAGGTAACGCCACAATCGTTGGAGCGAGAGCAATAATTCTAGCCCTAGACCTCCTCTGTATCTCAAAAAATGCAACCTATAGAATTTTTTAAACGTCGCCTATCAAGATTTTTAAGGGTAAAAGTTTGACGCCATGCCACGAGCGGGCGCAATTTTTAAGCGTGACATGTTGGGTATCATTTTACTCAGCATAACATTATCTGTTACAATATATAAACACATTGGGCCAAATTTATTGTTGTCTTATTTTTTAATTAAAAAAAGTGAACTTTTTCCAAAAAAAGTGCGCTTGTAAGACCGCTGCGCAAATACGGTGTGACAAAAAGTATTGCAATAACCACTATTTTATTCTCTAGGGTGTTAGAACAAATATATATATATATAATGTTTGGGGGTTTTAAGTAATTTTCTAGCAGAAAAAACAGTTTTAGTCTTGCAAACACCAAATCTGAAAAACACCTAGGGGCAGATTCACAGAGAAATGGATTATCGTAGCGTATCAGAAATACACTACGCCGCCGTTTTTTACCTTGCTCTACGTGGAATTCAGGTAGATTTTCTACGGTAAACGACGGCGGCGTAGTGTATTTCTCCCGTCGCAATCCATATAGACAAGTAGGGGGCGTGAAACATTTAAATTAGGTGCGCTCCCGCGGCGATCGATCTGCGCATGCTCCGTTCGCAAATTTCCCGCCGTGCATTGCGCGAAATCACGTCGTGACGTCATTCGTTGTTTATGTAGCGTACTTTACGGGCGATCCACGTCCCGACGAGTTACGTAAATAAAAAAAAAAATTAAATAAATTCGAAGCGGGAACGACGGCCATACTTAACATGGGCTACGTAAAGTTAGAGCAGCAAAAAGCTGCTCTAACATTACGTATAAAAAAATAGACGAAAACGATTGCGACGCTCGCTCGTTTGTTCGTGAATCCCCGTAAAAACACATTTGCATATCCCGACGCATTAAAACGACGCGAACTCCTCCCAGCGGCCGCAAATAGATGGCAGCGTAGATCCGAAGGCTTACGAAGACGTAAGCCTCTCGGATCGAAGCCCGAAGCCGGCGTATCATGGTTTGAGGATTCAAACTAGTGATACGCCGCGGGAAATTTGAAATTACTCCTGTCTAACACCAGTTAGACAGGCGTAATTGTTTTGTGAATCTGCCCCCTAAGGTCCATAAGTGGATAAAGCTGCTAGGGGCGCACACACCCGTCGCGTCACCAAGAACACCGTGCATGTGCAATTGCCGACAATTGAGCTGGGACATGGAGCTCTGTGTGTAAACATAGAGCTCCACGTCCCTGTCAGGGAGAGAGGAGACCGATCTGTGTCCCTTGTACATAGGGACACAATCGGTCACCTCCCCCAGTCACCCCCTCCCCCTACAGTTAGAACACAAACTAGGAGAAACATTTAAACCCTTCCCCGCCCCCTAGTGGTTAACCCCTTCCCTGCCAGTTACATTTATACAGTTATCAATGCATATTTATAGCATTGTTCACTGTATAAATGTAAATGGTCCCAAAAATGTCACAAAAGTGTCCGATGTGTCCGCTATAATATCCCAGATCGCCACCATTCCTAGTAAAAAATAAAATAAAAATCATAATTATGTCCCCTATTTTGTAGGCAATATAACTTTTGCGCAAACCAGTCACTATACGGTTATTGCGATTTTATTTATTTTTTGCCAAAAATATATAGAATACGTATCGGCCTAAACTGAGATAAAAAATGTTTTTTTTAAATGGGATATTTATTATAGCAAAAAGCAAAAAATTGTGTATTTTTTTCAAAATTGACGCTTTTTTTTTTGTTTATAGCTCAAAAAATAAAAACCGCACGGGCGATCAAATACCACCAAAAGAAAGCTCTATTTGTGGGGAAAAAAAGGACGTCAATTTTGTTTGGGAGCCACATCGCACGACTACGCAATTGTCACTTAATGCGACGCAGTGCCGGAAGCTAAAATTTTGTCTGGGCAGGAAGGGGGTGTAGGTGCACAGTAGGCAAGTGGTTAACTGGATGTAAAGAATTTGTAAGAAGCAATAAAAAAATTATTGTACAGTGTAATTGATATTCAACATGTTTCACAAAGGCCATTTCCTGAAGCTGTACTTTGCTTTAAAAGTAGCAGTTTTCTGTATAATATTCATACCACATTTTATTAATAATTTTCTTATTCCGCTTCTACTTTTGACCAGCTCAATGTTTTTTTTTAATCACTATCCAATGTTGTGGTGGATGAACAAAAGGTCAAAGTTTGACATTAACATTTAGACGACCCAGAAAAGGGAATGATAAAGCAGATGATAACTCTAGAATCTGTTCAATAAATGCTTTTAGAAAAATAAAACATGCTGGTTAGGTTAGGTCTCCTGACTCCTGAGCAATAATTTTTGGTTATACCAAATCCCTAAATATTTTTTAACATGCCAAATGTAGAAGGAAGTGCTATATAAAAACTCAAAGCAAAAAAATGTAATTATATGTAAAGAAATTGCAAATCACTATAAGCAATGACAGTTTAAAAGGTTGCTTAAAGAGGAAGTAAACCCTCTCTTCCAAAAAATAAATAAAAAAGACAACCTGCAAGAAAAAGGCATAATGAGCTAGTATGCATAGCATACTAGCTCATTATGAATTACTTACCTGAGATCAAAGCTCCCGCAGCAGCCTTCGTTCGTCTCCTCCGACGCCGCCATTATACCCGGAGTGACTTCTGGCCGAATCGTCATAGCTGTACAGCGCGTGAGACCCCTAGGCTGCGAGGTGATCGGATTTGCTTCAGAACCGATCAGTCTTCAGGCTCAGGCCAATGATTTTTGGCCTGGACCTGGTGATCGGTCCTGGAAAATGGAATGCTTCCCCTGCTCGTGTAAGAGTAAACACAGGTACGGGAAGTGATGTCATCTCTCCCTGTGGAGCTCTTTTCCATTCCAGAGAGAGGAGAGAAGACATCTCAGAGTAAGTGCACCAACGCTACACTAACACCAGTACACATAGGTACACTTGTCACCCTCCATCACCCCCTGATCAGCCCCCCCCCCCCCCCAGTTAACCGCTGCACCCCCTGTCACTGTGTCATTCAGTGCAATGTTTATATTTTTGATCACTGCACTGGTGTCATTAGTGACAAAAATCAGTGTTTGTGCAATTAGAGGTAGGTTCAGATAGGTCTAGGGACCCCCCCTAATAAAGGTTTAACACCTTGATCACCCCATCTCACCAGTGATTACCATATTAGTGTCAGGGTTGACACTGGTTAGATAGTTATTTAGTCAGGGTACTCACTGTTCATTACCTAATTAAGGTTTAACCCCCCTGATCACCGCCGGGGGATCGGGGGGGTGTCAGTAGTGCTAACACCCACGCACGCACCATACACCTCCCTTAGTAGTATAGTATCTGAACAGATCAATATCTGATCTTATCAGATCTATACTAGCGTCCCCAGCAGTTTAGGGTTCCCAAAAACACAGTGTTAGCGGGACCAGCCCAGATACCTGCTAGCACTCTGCCCAGCCCAGTCCACCCAAGTGCAGTATCGATCAATTACTGTCACTTACAAAACACTAAACACATAACTGCAGCATTTGCAGAGTCAGGCCTGATCCCTGAGATCGCTAACAGGTTTTTTGGTAGCTTTTTTTACAGTTGCTGATAGCCTAGGAAAATTTTTTACCTGTGAATCTTACTAGTTGTACCAGTAAATTTAGAG
Source organism: Rana kukunoris (assembly GCA_029574335.1). NCBI lineage: Eukaryota > Metazoa > Chordata > Amphibia > Anura > Ranidae > Rana > Rana kukunoris. The sequence continues at coordinate 542,944,148 of CM056049.1, forward strand.
CCCAAAATGGAAAATCGAAGGTACACTAGTGAAGAGGCCTACACATTTCTGAGCATGACAGATAGTGAAGAGGAAGTAACCCATCTGTCAGATAAGGCTCAGAATACAAACCAGTAGACAGCAGCGGCACCCTAATTGCGCTGAACAGAGTAGTGGTCCTTGCCAAGGTCAGGCGTATCCGACCCCATTCTTCTGCTGTCGTTGAGGTGCAAAAACTGCAGGGCCATTCATGGTCATACATCCAGAACTTCAGTATCACTTGGTGACGTGGCGAGTCCCATAAGTGCAGTTCAAGCTGGCAAGGTGGCTAGCATGAGTAGTGCCCCACTGCCACAAGAAAAAGACAAACACAGGCCCATTGAGCCCATAGTGCCCTTCCTGCTGCATTTGCAAATCCGAATTGGGAGCCCACCACTTCTGCAGCACCCGTACTTCCCCCATTCACTGGCCAACCCAGAATACAGGCAGAAACAGTTGATTTTATATCACTTGATTTTTATTCACTGTTTTTCATGGAAGATCTCTATAGATCT